>PVIR01034439.1:0-17148 GCA_004026965.1 Petromus typicus
TTGACCGGTAGCAAAGTTTGCAAATGGTGCCAGATTTAACACACAGCCGGCTAGCATTTTATTTTCAAGGATTATTCTTCTTTAATCCAAGATTTCAGTCTACACAAATATAATATCTATAGGACTACTTACCAGAGCACAGGGCTTTTGTACTGAGCTATTATCTCCAGTATTTTTATTATTTTGAGACAGAGACTTGCTAAATTGCCCAGGCTGGACTGGAACGTGTGGTCCTACAGTCTAGCGTTCCAAAGTGTAGGAACTACAGGTGTGTGCCACCATTCCTGGCTTCAAAGCATAATTGGCTTAACCCCTCTTTTTCCTATCCATTACAAGTAGGTTACAAGTATGAGTCTCATCTATTTCTAAGGATGTTGAAAATAAGAACAGATGTCATAAAGATTTTCTTTAGGAGGATCAAATTTTGAGTATAGGGAGGGCAGGACCCAGGACTAGACAGGCAAGTTAGGTAGAGAATGGAAGAGACCAGGTCCAATGGGCAGGATAATCAGGCCTTGGCCTGAAAAGCAAGAGCCTGAGGTCCAGAGTTAACACGAACCAGGTGGATAATTCAATCCTGGGATGTAACAAGCAAGGTGTGGGGTGTGATGGGTGAGGTACTAGACACCTGTCATCCCAGCACTTGGGAGGCTGAGGCAGGAGGAATACTGAGCTTGAGGTAATCCTGTGCTACACAGGGAGCTCAGCACCAGCCTGAACTAAAGTGAGACCCTGTCTCAAAACAAAACAAAGGAAACTTGTTGAATGAAAAACAAAAGAACAAATTTAAAAAGAAAAATATAATCACAAGCACAGCAATAAGCAAGTTACCTGTCTGGAAACCCTTTCTTCTTTTCACTTTGTACTTCACTTTTAATAAACCACTTAGGACAGAGGTGAAGGGGTAGCTACAGACACACACTTGCTACACGTCCCGGCCCCTCACAGCCCATTTCTAGTTTATGTGAGCTTGTTTTAGTCCTATGCCCTGACCTTCATTTGACTCCAAGTGGTTTGAGCCCTGACCATTTCCTGATATTAAAAACCCCTCAATGAGGAGTCGCTCTCGCAACCCTTTTTGGGAGCTGTCTCGTCTCCCTGTAATAAACATGCCTCTTGTCTACTTCCTTTGTCCTCAGCTTCATTCTTCCACTTAGTGAAACATGGAGTCCGGTTGTACTGCTGAACCCCCAGACTTTATTCTTCTGGGTCGGCCATGCTGCCATCTGCTCCCACTTGTCCCCACCAGGAGTTGTCAGCACCCTTTTGACTGAAAGGATGTCTCTAGTCCTGCACTGCAAATGTCACCTGACAGATCTACAGGCACCTCGATGGCCCCAAGCTTGCCGAGTCTGCCAAGTCATGTGTTTGCTTGTTTTTCTTTTTAAGGAAAAAGGGTTACTAACTGGGAATAAGGATGATCAGTGAAATAAAAGAGAAGAGGGAGGTGACTTGAGAAGAAGTGATCATCACTAGGTGTTGCTGAGACAGAAAATGTAATCAAATTAGAATAGCAGTGACAGGGACTGGATGACTGTAACGGTGAAGGAACAATCCGGGGAGCTGGGACGTAGCTCATCAGTCCAGTGCCTGCCTGACAAGTGTGAGGTCCTGAGTTCAATCCCTGGTACCAAAAACAAAAGAAAGGAAGGAAACCCCCATCTAGGGAAGGTCAGACAGAAAATCCTACATTAAACATTTTAATAAAGTTTACAGTTTTATCTGGGATAGGCCCACGTAGCTAAGACTAACACGGGGCACCCATCTCGCTGGTGGGAAAACGACTGAACAAGATAACAAAAAAGCAGTCTTTCTGGTTAACCAACATCAACATGAGGTTTGCAAAAACAGAACCATCTGTTGTGTGAGGAACCATGGAGAGTTCTGTATTTATAGACTCCCCAGTGGGAAAAACAGGCACGTTAATCACCTCCCCCACCCCTAGGTCTCTAATTTGAAATCCACTCTGCTGGTTTCCCTGCTGTCAACATGTATTGCATTGGAGGGGGGAAAGGAGTCAATTTAAAAACAGACAGACTTGCTATGACTAATTTAAGAACTCCCAAAGCCGGCTGTTTTCCAAAAATACATTGTAACCGACAATACTGTGGGCTCAGGGTAAAAGGAATATGACACAACAATTGCCCCTGAGGCGACATCAGATGTTTACTGTTAGTTTGGGCACAGCACGCAAGTTTGTAGATTCCACAATCCTTAACTGTTCTAGGGATAGAATTTTCCTTTTCTTTATAAAAAATTTTTTCCAAAGGGTGTTTTCAAAACTGTCTACCTTTATCTTACTTTTTCCCTCTTGGTTTCTGAGAGTCATTGCAGGGAAAGATTTGTATGGAGCAGGGTCAAGATCATTAGTGCTTTCCAGACTATGCACATTCATTTCAAAGCATGAGCATGTGTTGTACACAGAGTGCTGGGCTGGAGCCCTCGCCCTGGAGCATGAGGCAAGTGCTGTATACCTGAGCTATGCCTCAGCCCTCCCGAAACATATTTCCTAAGGAAAATGTTTGGTAGTTATTTTTGAAAAGCTAGCATCTTTTGGTGGAGTTCCTTTTACAGGAGTAGCTACCTGTGTTAGCTAACAGTGTATTATGTCTCTGAAGAAAAAATTTTTCTGAGATAAGGTGTCACTGTGTGGTTTAGGCTGGCCTTGGACCATGTAGCCCAGGATGGCCTCAAACTCAAGGCTATCCTCCTGCTTTAGTCTGCTGAATGTTGGGATTACAGGTGTGCACCACCCACATCTACCTTGAATTGTAGACTTCTGGAAATGTAGGAAGTAGATTGTCTTTCAAATACCAACCAGAAGGATGAGCGGATCACATTTCACTTAGTGAATTTAATTAATTCACTTAGTGAATTAATCTCAACCATGAATTCAATTGTGGGAGAGAGGGGATAAGCAAAAAGAACTACAAGTATTTTTTACTGAGTGTCTATTACGAGCCAAGTAATGCACCAAAATACTTGTTTTGCACTTCATTTAATCTTCTACATTATAAATCCTCATTTTACATGAACTAAAGTTCAGAGAAGTTAATCAATTCACTCTAAGTCATATACCTGGCAAACGCCCAGAGACAACCAGGAATTCAGACACTGGCCCATCAGGCTTCCTGCGAGAGAATATACAATCTGTTGACTGATGGTTCAGTTCAGCAGTGTCAGCTTAATGATTCTACATTCCTCCTACTGTTATATTATCCAAGTAGCCTCTCCTAGTACGATCTGCTTCCTTAAGAATTACGTAAAGGAGAACCTGTGAATCAGAAGTTGGCTCGCTGATTTGGACACCTTATCTTTTCATCATTGCAACTCTAGATTGGGGATTCTCTCCTATTTTCTAGACGAAGAACTTGCATTTCATGCAGGTTAAGAAAGTCACTGATAGTCCTCCAGTTAGCTCCGGTACAGCCACGACCAGACTCCGATCTCTGCCTCCAACACCAGCGCGAACTTCTCCTACACCATCAGTAAGAGCTGGGCAAGACAGCGACTGATATTAATTATCAAGTTTTGGTGTCCTGGGATTCGGCATCTCGATGCGAAAGCCCTGGGGCCACCAGCTTCTCGGTCCACACAGCGAGGGAGGAGTGGGACGGATGGCGTAGGAGGAACAGCATCACAGTTCAGCTGGGCAGCAAAGAAGCGCTGACAAGCTGCAAGACGACCACGCCGTTCCCGAGGTCAGGGGGAAGCCTGGAGGATCCCGGGACCCAGAAGCCCAGCGGGCGCCTCCGGGACGTGAAAGCAACTGCACGGAGTTGGGAGAAAGCAAGTGAAGAGTCCCAGCAGGCGCGGCCGCCACGCGCAAGTCAATGCCCCAGGCCCTCTAAACCCCGGGCGGCCGCGGAACCTCACCCAGCCCCTCAGAGTCCCGGCCCCACCTCCCGTCCCGGAAGTGACGCACGGCGGCTACGGAGGCTGGGAGGGGCCCTCCGCGGCCGAGGGGTTTGAGAGTGGCGGCGACCGCGGGGTGACCGGCGGGCCCGACCGCGGCGTCGAACACGTCCTAACGCGCGCCTGGCGGGAAGCGGCCGGACGACCCGCGCCGCGGCTGCTGCTGCCGCCGCGAGCGGGGCGCAAGGCGGGAGCGCGAGGAGCTGTGTGCGGCGGCGGGAGATGCGGGCGACTGCGGGTATCCGGCGGGCTCGGCTCGGCCGCCGCCGCCTTCTCGGGCTTCGCCCCTGGGGTCGCAGCGGCTGCCGCACCGTCCTCGACTTCCCAGCGTGAGAAGGAGTTGGTGGCGGGCAGGAGCGTCGCGTTGGAGTCCGGGACCGAGAGGGAGCCCCGCGCGAGGCCTGGGTGAGCGGCCGTCCGCGCGCCGTCGGGATCTCGCGCCCGGCCGGGCTGCGAGGCGGGCGCGGGGGCGAGGGGCTCGCGGCGCCACGGGAAGCGCGGCCGCGGCGCGGGCGGGCTGGGCGTGCTCCCCCGGGCCCGCCCCCAGCCGCCTGCCCGCGCCGCGCAGGTGGCCGCGGGGCGTCGTCCTTGTTCCCCGCGCTCCCGCGAGGCCCCTGGAGCAAGCGGTGGCCGCGGTTTTTGTTGCGTGGGTGGTTCAGAGGGGAGCGGTCCTGACTTTGTGTAGTGACGGGAAGTTGGAAAATGAAAGTACAGTGAGCGAGTGCTTACAAAGACCCGAGAGGTTGCGCCTCTACCCCCAGACTTTGATCTCCTGGGGCGCGGGGCCGCCGGTGTTTCTTCCTCTCCGTGGGTTGCCGTCCATCCGGTGTCAAGTTTCATTTCTTTTTCTGCTTCTCTCCAGCAGCCCCCTCCCACCTTTACTTTCCTCTTGGTGGTGCGGCTGCGACCAGGCCAGGCTGGCTTCATTGCTACTTAGAAAGATCAATTGCATTGGCGGGAAAGAAGGGGTATTACTGACAAAACTGCAGAGATGCACGGTTGGCATTGCCCCAGCTACTGCTGTTTGACGTTTAGGCCATTTAAAGGCTCCGAATATACCGCATCGAGGTATTTCTCCGCCACCGCCCCAACGCACCCTGCGCGGAAAACTCTGCGCTTCAATACTTAAGGCTAGCAGAGATGTTGTCGTTAAAATGTATGATTCAGTTTTTCCTCTCGGGAACTCTCTCCTCTTTGATTTTACTTAAACATTAAAAGTTTGTAAAGGAGTCCTTTACATTCTTTGGAAGTCTCACTTTTTTTGTAATTTATCAATGTACTTCTTGGTTGGGGAGATAGCTTAGTGGTAGAGTGCTTGTCCAGGGCCGTGGGTTCAATCCCTAGCATCAGCAAAAAGAAACAGAAAAAAGGCATACACATTTAATATTTCCTTTTAATATTGTGCAGCAGTTATATCTAGTTTTTTGATAGCTATTATTGTGTTGATAAAGTAGTCTTGATACACTTTATAGTTTGGTTTCCTTTAAACAGCATGCTGAAGAATTGAGACTTTTTTTAGGTCTTAGTTACTGTCTGAAAAATAGCTGGGCCACAGGTCACCACAGCAACTGGACTGTGTGTATTATCAACATGGTTAGCATGGAAGAGGTTCATTTAATGGCGTCTTCCTTTCTCTTGTAAGTTATTTCAACATGGCTCCCTCTTCCTTTTGGGGAGTGGAGTAGGGTTGGAGGGCTTGGGCATTGAATCTGGGCGTTGGAGAATATAGGCCAGTGCTCTACCACTGAGCTTCTTTCCTCGCCCTCTCAGTTTAGCTCAGGAATTGGTTTTTCTTCAAAGTGTTAAATAGAATCAACTGATGTTTTCAGAATTTAACCCCTCAAAAGTCAGACTCCTTCATTTAGGTCAGTTAAGTATTTTCCTCCATTATATTTTTTAAAAACTTATAAAACTAATTGTAGTAAATGGGATTTTGGGAGAGGGAAGGTCAGTTATTTTCTGATACTTGTTGGCTTTTGATTAACAAGAGTAAAAAGCCTGTATTTTTAACTTTGTTTCACACTTGGAATTTTTAATTACCTCCTGGAATTTTTTTTCCCTTTAGTTCTCCTGTGGCTGAGGAAATCATTGAAGTTTGTTTGCAATACTACTGAATTGAGTTTCAAATTAAGTGCATACTTAGGAGTTCACCAGCTTTTCAGTTGAGAGAAAACTTGAAGACTTAAAAATTGAATTGGTACACGCCTGTAATCCTAGCACTGGGGGAGGCTGAGGCAGGAAGGTTGCTGTGAGTTGGAGGCCAGCCTGGGCTATCCAGCAAGACTCTGTTTCAAAAAACCAGTGAAGGGGTGAGGATATAGCTCAGCGGTATCCCGCCTGTATGGCAGGTGCAGGGTCCAGTTCAATCCTCAGTAACACACACACAAAACCAAAACCCTAGAAATAAAACAAAACCAGGGTAAGGGCATGACTCTGCAGTAGAATACCTTTTATCATGTAAAGCTCTGGTTTTACTCCCCAACACCACGAAATATAAATGAGCTATTCTTTTGAAGTATCCACTGAAGAATTCCATTTTATGTCTTTGTTACTTTTTCTGAAAAGAAAACTTTTCCAGTACCTCCGTGGAAACTACAGGAACGGTTTTCTTTTCCTCTCATCATCCTCTGCTAGGTGCACAGAGGGAGGGCCATTTTCTGCAGCAGTTGGGCTTATCCTGGAGTGCCTGGCACAGAGGGGACGGTGGGTATTAAATCTGCACCGCTTTGGCGTACCCGTGGTTTTGGGAACTTCTTTGCTCTGGATGGCACATGTGTGATTTTGGTGGAGATAGTAATATTTCCTGCCTTGTCTTCTCAGTCCTCCCTCTTAGCTGTTACAAAGCTGTAGGACTCAGATATGCTCCTCGGGGTGGTAGGATTCCAGGATTTGGGTTGGCATTGTACTCACCACTTTTGTAGAGGTCGAGAGATTTCAAGTCTGCCTCCTCCATCACCACACACACACACACACACACACACACACACACACACACTCACACACACACTCTCACTCACACACACCTGCTCTGCCCCATGAGCTTTCTTGATTGTTGGAAATGTGGAAATTGAGCTCTTTGGCAAAGGCCATGTTTACTATTGAGATCAGAAAATAATTGTTTAAATAGGGAAGCTATATAGTAAAAAAGTAATTTGCCGTGAAAAGATATTGTCAGAGAAAAGGTCCATCTGGTAAACTCAGGAAACTCATGTTGATGGTGTCACGTAATAACCACTGTTTTAAGTGAGAACATGGGATATTGATTTCTAGTCGGCCTGATTATCTAGCATTAAGTAGCTGTTCGTATCATCATTTAGCATCTAAAATAGTACTTTAAATCAGATGGTTTGCTTTCATCTTGAAAGGTTTCCTTGGTGAATAGATGTAGACTCAGGAAGGAGGCTCCCCTTCTCCACGCACTCTGACTGTGAGAGGCAGCTCCCCACTGCAGTCTTTCTTTCCTGTCTCTGCTAAGGGTGCCCGCATCTCTGATCTGCTTCAGAGTGATAACTCGGGATTACTGGGAGACATTTCAAGTGCCTCAGAACATTATGGACACCCAGACACTTTCCACTAGAGTTCCTCATATCTGCCCGTTTCTAGAACCAGATGTAGCTGGTTCTTAGGGTTCCCACCTGACATGTATTTATGTTAGTTTTGTTTTAAACTAACTGGCTGGCTTTTTCCATAAACTACTCCAAGGCCCATCCATGTCATGTTAGTACTTCATTCCTTTTTATGACTGAATATAGCCCATTTCATGAATGACGCCACATTTGTTTATGGATATTTGTTTCCACTTGTTAGATACGATGGTTAATTTGGTTCTGAACATTTCACTCTGTTTTTATGTGGACAGTTATTTCTCCAGCATATATGGTGGGGAGTGGAACTGCGGGTTTATATGGTAAACTCTCCGATGTGGCTGTGCCATTTTATGTTTCTACTAGCTGTATATGAAGGCTTCAGTTTCTCCACATCCTTGCCAACACTTGTCCTGGTCTCTTTTTTTTTTTAAAGTAGTCTTTATTACTACTGTCCAGAAGGTATGTGTGGGTCCTATTTTTTTAAACAAGGTCTCGCTTTATAGTTCAGGCTGGTCCTTAACTCACTATGTAGTCCAGGCTAGCTTCGAAATCCCAGCCTCTGTCTCTTGAGTGCTGGGATTATAGTTGTGAGCCACCATGCCCGACACTGTGGTACGTTGTACTGGGGATCGAACTCAGAACCTGTGCTTGCTGGGCAGACACCGGAACCACTGAGCTAAGTCCCTGGCAACGTGTGGGTTTTTATGTGGCTTAGATTTTCATTTTCCTAAGGACCAATGCTGTTGAGCATCTTTTGGTGTACTTATGAGCTATTTTCATATCTTTGGAGAAACATCAATTCCTTTGTCTGGTTAAAAATTTTTCCAGCTGTGAGAGTTCTTTATGTGTGTTAGATGAAAGTTCCTTTTGAGATGCATGACTTGAAAGCATTTTCTCCCCAGTTGGAAGCTGTCTTCTTGCTTGATGTCTTCGCAGTATATTACCTGTTCTATAACTGCCTCCATCCAACCCAGGCCTGGTGCACGCTGGACAAGCACTCTACCACAGGCTACACCCCAGCTCTGCAGTATTCACATGGATTTGATTTAATCTGGTTTCATAAAAATAGATTCTGATCTAGCAAGATCTCAATCTTAGAGAAAGGTTTTTGTTTTGTTTTTATGTATGAAGATGTTCAGTGTAGGTTTCTTAGGATGTGCTTATATCTACTTGGCCAGTTTCTGCCCTTAAAGAATTCTTCCTAGTAAACCAAGAATTTGAAGTTCCATGAGGCAAATACTTTTTTTTTTTGAGACAGGGTCTCACTTTGTGGTTCAGGCTGGCCCTGAGCTCAGCCTCCAACTCACATCACAATCCTCCTGCCTCTGCCTCCCGAGTGCTGGGATTACAGGCGTGAGCCACCACGCCTGGCACTGTGGTATGTGGTACTGGTTGCTGCTGGGTGTGAGTCTCCACACCCAGTATTGTTATGTGGTTACCGGGGAATCGAACCCGGGTCCTTGCGCTTGCAAGGCTTGCAAGACAGGCGCCGGAACGACTGAGCTAACTCCCAGGCCCGAGCAAATACTCTTGTGAGAGCATTTTCTTACTGCTCTATGGTCAGAGTGAGGGGTTAGAAACCACACTGATTTTGATCCCCAGGAGGACACCGCTTTTTCCTTGTCTCACTTGGGCAGAGGGATGTTGCTGGCCCCTAGTGGTAGAGACCAGGTGTGCCATTGAACAAATTACAGTGCATAGGACTCCATCCAAAGCAGAATCATCTCACCTCAAAATCAACAATGCTGAATTTGAGAAATTCTAGCCTGCAAGAGGCAATCTGGAAACTAACTAGGTATTGAAGAATTTTTCAGTTTATATTTTACAAATCAAATAAAGTTGCTAATCAAATAAAAGAAGAATCTAATGCAGATAGAATCCCTTTAGAACAGTAACAGAACTTGTAAGTTAAATTAGGGAACATTTTGTTGAGTTCTCAGAGCTGCAAATTTTTATGTAAATTACACTATGGTAATGTATACTATTTTGAGGAGAAATACCAGTTGGAACAAAAGTGATTTTGATTATTCCCTTCTCCTCAGCCTCTTCACCACCCTGAGAAACATACTGGGCCATAAACTGGGCTGATTTAGATAAGACACACACTGAAATGGTGGTCTTGTGGGAGAGTATGACAATGAGATGTTAAGGTAATATTTAATAAATTATTCTAGAGCTTGGCATCTTGGGGTGCTCCTGTACTTTGTGGAACTAGCTTTGGCTTCCTTGCAAGTTCTGTGTTGCCCACTGCCTCCTGAGCAGAGTGGTATGCTTAGATCTCGGGGCCCAGGTTTCCTGAACTTAAATCTCAGATTCACCATCTGCTTGTATAACCTTGACAGGTTACTTAACCTATGCGCCAGTCAGTTTTTTTATGTGTAAAACAAGTTACAAAAGTGTTTGTCTTCGGGAGAGGAGTGTGGTGGATAAGACATGAATCAGTACACTTAGAGCATGTAAAACTGCCTGACAGCAGTGTTGACTCCATTAGTGATGACCTATCCGTGTTTTTCAGCCTGTTGCTATGGACAGTGCCATCACCCTGTGGCAGTTTCTCCTTCAGCTCCTGCAGGAGCCTCAGAACGAGCACATGATCTGCTGGACCTCTAACAATGGGGAGTTCAAGCTTCTGCAGGCGGAAGAGGTGGCTCGTCTCTGGGGGATTCGCAAGAACAAGCCCAACATGAACTACGACAAACTCAGCCGAGCCCTCAGATACTATTATGTAAAGGTAACATCCTGATCTTGGTGTCACACAGAGAACCTCAGGATGTTTTTCCGTCATTTCTGTCCCAGTTACAGGTTCTAATATCTTGGTTTATTTTAATCCAGTTTATTTTATGGCTTCAGTAGTTTGGACTTAGGACGGAAGATGTAAATGTTGCAGCTGTATTTCTGTAAACTCTTGCTCAGTAACCTCTTATCACACATTTTAGTTCTTATTGCAGCTGTCATTACAAGGAAAAGTACAGGATGTGTATGCAAAAAAGGAATCATGAGATTCTTAAGGATAAATATTCTTGTATATGTCATTATTTACTTTGTTGTTTTGTTTTGTTTTTGTTTTCTTTTTTTGGACAGGCTCTCACTGTGTCATTCAGGCTGATCTCCAGTTTACTGTGTAGCCCAGGCCAGCCTTGAACTCATAGTGATCTTCCTGCCTCAGCCTCTTCAGTGCTGGGATTATAAGCATATGCTGCCATGCCTGGCAGTTTTATCTTGACAGTTGTCCCACACAACACTCTGGGAGGGTTTGGTAACAGGTTGCAGTTTTGAGTCTAGCCTTAGTGACTTAGTGAGACCCTATCTAAAAAAATTAAAAGAAGTCTGGGGATGTAGTTCAATGTGAAGGCTCTAGGTTCAGTCCCCAGTACTGCAAAAAGAAAGTCATATATACTTGTTTTTGTAACTTTACTTAAGTTTTAGTTGTAATTTAACCCAGGGAACACAAAACCCTAAAGAATACCTATACTAGAGTTAAAGTTAGTTGAGACAAGTTTTTTGAGACAAAATCTCACTATAAAATACAAGCTAGCCTCAGACTTACTCTAGCCCAGGCTGGCTTTGAACTCATAGTTATCCTCCTGCCTCAGACTCCTGAGTGCTGGAATTACAAACCTGAGCCACCATGTCTGTTTTAATTATTTTTAGTTTAAATTGCATTTCTTTGGTCTGGGGATTAAGCTCAGTGGTTCTGGTGCCTGCCTTGCAAGTGCAAGGTCCCAAGTTCAATCTCCAGTAACCCCATACACTCGTAATCTCACATTCAGGAGGCGGAGGCAGGAGGATTGCTGTGAGCTCAAGGCCAATCTGAACTACAAAGTGAGACCCTGTCTCAAAAAAAAAAAGAAATTTCACTTTTAAAAAAAATTTATTGGTATATGTGTATAGTACATAATGATTATTTTCCTCATATTCCTCATGGAGAGTTGGTACATATGTATAATACCTCTTAATTCTTTTTTCACTCTCTTCCTCTCCCCCTCCATATTTCTTTGTTTAATTGGTCTTTTTTTATTTTTTATTTTTGAGATAAAATCTCACTTTGTGTGGCCCAGGCTGGGCTTGAACTCTTTCTTTTGTTCTTAGGTAATTGATCTTACAAGGTTTCCTGTAGGAAGATGAGGTAAAAGTCAAGCTGGGGAGCAAAATTAAGGATAGACAGTAGGAAACAGGGAGCTCTCCCCTTCTCAGAGAGGAAGGAGGGACCAGGAGGTGGTGGGAGGAAAGGGAGAAAGGGCGAAGAAAAGGAAGAGGAGTGTATTACACACATGTACCAACTTCCCATGTAGCATGTAAACACTTTGTACTACATACATGTACTGATTTAACAGAAGGCAGAAAAATACCCTTTTCTTTGTTCAGGAGTTTGAAGCCCAGCTGAGAACATAGCAGAAGACCTTACCTAAATGAATGGGTGGGTAGAGGGATGTGTGAGTAAGTAAATAAATAGATGGGTCATCAGTGACAGAATATCAAGTAGAATGTGGTGTCACATGGCTGTGACCCAGCAGTCTAGGAGGCAGAGACAGGAGGATAGGTAATTTGAGCCCAGCCCGGTCAACTTAGCGACTTAGGGAGGCCTTAGTTGTCGTGGAATAAAGTATCAAAAAAGGGCTGGGATGTAGCTCCATACTCAGGCCCTGGGTTGAATCCACATTCCACCAAAGGGAAAAAAGAGAGCAAGAGAATTAAATCAGCCAAAGTGTCTAATGAATGTAGAACCATAAAAATTGTAATGTTCTGAATTCCTTTTTGTTTGTGTCATGTACAGGTACAAATTCCATATGATGAATGTTATCATTACGTATATTTAGAATGGACCAAGAAATGTTTCACTAAAAAAAGCAAAAAACAAGCAAACAGAAAATTCGTTTTTGCTTAGGATGCTTAGGGCTTGTACCTTTGAAATTCCTTAAGGTTGCAGTTCATTGAATTCCGACTTAATGCAGAGTCCATCAGTTAAGCTTCTCAGCTTTTATTTTTTTCTTTAAATACTGTCCTGGGCACTGGGAATGCTATGGAAGCATCATAACTCAGCTGTGTCACCATCCCCAAACTATTAGTTTTTGTGTTTCAGATGAGTTCAGTTGCTAATTTGAATGTTCTTGCCTTAACTTTTCATAATAGGGACTATTCAGCTCAATGAATGTAGGTAGGTGACTTTGAAGTTTTTAAGTAAGTTATTTCTGTTTCTCAAAAAATAAAAACAAAAAACAACAAAAACCTCACCACGTAGGCTTTTCCATGAGCTTTGGGATATAATTTTACAAAATAGGTGTGAATGTTTATTTTCTTTACCTATAGAATATCATCAAAAAAGTGAATGGTCAGAAGTTTGTGTACAAGTTTGTCTCTTATCCAAAGATTTTGAAAATGGATCCAATGACTGTGGGCAAGATTGAGGGAGACGGTGAGACTCTGAACTGCAGTGACATGAACAGCACTTCCAAAGACGTGGAGCCTGGGGGGAAGGAGAGGGCCCAGCCCTGTGCCAAGACCTCCAGCCGCAATGACTACATACACTCTGGCTTGTATTCCTCATTCACTCTCAACTCTTTGAACACTTCCAATAAAAAGCTTTTCAAGTCAATAAAAATGGAGAATCCTGCTGAGAAATTAACAGACAAAAAATCTCAGGAACCAACACCATCTGTCATCAAGTTTGTAACAACACCTTCTAAAAAACCACCCATCGAACCTATTGCAGCCACCGTTTCAACCAACCCAACTATTTCTTCTTCTGAAGAAACCATCCAAGCATTAGAGACCTTGGTTTCCCCGAAACTGCCTTCGCTGGAAGCCCCAGCCTCTGTGTCGCGGCTGGCTGCCAGTTTCACCCCACCTCCCGTGTCCTCTGGACCCCCTCCCTTGAAAGAGCCTCCTAGGACACCCTCTCCACCCCTGAGTGCCAACGCAGACCTCGACACAGATGTTGACTCGGTGGCTTCTCAGCCAATGGAGCTTCCGGAGGACTTGTCTCTGGAACCTAAAAACGCGGGTTCACTTTTGCCAGAAAAGGACAAAACAAATTATTCATCAAGATCCAAGAAACCCAAAGGATTAGAACTGGCACCTACCCTTGTGATCACAGGCAGTGACCCGAGCCCGCTGGGAATTCTGAGCCCATCTCTTCCCACAGCTTCTCTTACACCAGCGCTGTTCTCACAGGTAACTCGGCTCGTTTTTAGTCCTGTTGGCAGTCATCCTCTTTCACAGCAGACCGAGGTTTGCACTTGTGTGCTTGCTTTATGTTATTTAGGTTTGTCTTAGATTAAATGTAACCCCATAAGGTAACCTAATACCTCATCTCAGTTAGCATGGCCTAAATTAAAGGTTTTGAGTATTGTCTTTAAAAATTCATTGATCTATAAGTAAATAAATGTTGTAGTTTTTCTACTTTTTCAATAAGAAAGTTCTTGGGGCTGGGGGTTTAGCTCAGTGGTACCATACCTACCTTGCAAACATAAGGGCCAGAGTTCAGTCTCTGGAACCGCACAAAAGAATGTTCCTCCACCCTCAGCAGTGATGTTAGAAAACAGTAGGTCCCCACAACCTTAAAAACGGACAGGTGGGATGTTGAATAACAGGTTCGGTTCATTACAGTACATACTGAGTAACTTGCCCATCGTGAGGGACATTTTAATAGATCACTCCCAGACACTCTCACTGCTCGGGAGAGAACGAGGTGCTGACTCACCTCCCCATTATCCTGCTGTGGCTGAACTCAGGTTGGTTTTTCTGTTTTGCAAGAATCCCATAAAAAAGTTGAGTTAAAAAGTTTTTATTTTGACCTTTATCTTATGTTATAAAGTGATGTCTGAGCTTCTCACTATGGGAACATTTTAGACTCAAGAGAGATTCAGAGTGGATAAGAGCGTGATACCAGGCTCAGTGTTACGCACGTTCATACCCACCGACTGGGTTCTGCTGACCAGTGAAGCAGGACCTGTTGAGTGAGTGCAAGGACGCTCTTGTGTGTTGCAGACGCCTATCCTGCTGACTCCGAGCCCCTTGCTCTCCAGCATCCACTTCTGGAGCACGCTCAGCCCTGTCGCCCCCCTGAGTCCAGCCAGACTGCAAGGTGCTAATACACTTTTCCAGGTAACCTGCCACCATTTCTTGTGTAACTGCTGAAGGCTGAATGAGGAGGCAGCCAGAATATCAGTTTAATCATTGTACAACTCTATTTAATGAATATTTGGATTTTATTTTTAATTTGTAAATGTTAATTTTCTTGGCTGCAGATAGCTTGGATAAATATATGTATACGAGTGGTGGGGATGTAGCTCAGTAGCCAAGTTTCCTTTTCATAGTTGACTAGTGTATAACCAAGAGTTGTGCAGTACTAGCTAGATTTTGAATTTACCCGCCTTGTTTATCCTTTTAAACACTGAAAAGCCTTTATTTAAAAAGCTGTGTATATACACATCTATGCTTATATGTGTATAATATGGGTATAGTGGCTGCTTGAGAGGCTGAAGCAGGAAAATCACTTGAGCCCAAAAGTTTAGGGGTAGCTTGGGCAAAATGAGTTCCTATCCCCAAAACACAAATATATATATGGATGCTTCTCAATTTGCAATAGAGTTATGTATTAGCCCCATCATAAGTTGAAGCTATTGTTGACATGTCTGTAGTACCCCTAACCATGGGCCATCCTTGCCGGGCACCACAGTATGTTGTAGTGAAGGCTGTTTTCCTTGTGACGCAGTGAGTAATAGACTAGAAGCTGCTGCTCTCTGTTGCTGTCCCATGTGGCAGGACTACTGTGTTCCTATCTGCTATGTGTGTGTGTGTGTGTGTGATTTTTTTTCCCCCTCAGTATGAGGAATAGAACTCAGAATTTTGCACATGCCCAGCAGGCATTGGTGCCACTGAGCTACATCCCCACCACTCGTATGCATATTATTGGCCTGGGAGAAGAAGAAAATTGAGAGCACAAGGTCTACTGCATGTACAGTACTGCCATCAGTTGAGGCATCATAAGTCTGTTACCATATCTGTGCATACACAGAGGTGCATACAGACAGCCATGTGCTCCTTAGTGAGGAGACAGGGCACACAAGACAAGCATAGGAGCGGGAAGCGGGCCTGATGTGGCCTCAGAAGAATTCTCATAAGTCAGAGCACATGGTGAGGCACACTTGTAAGTGAGCCCGTTACTTTGGGAGGCCGAGGCAGGAGGATCACGAATTTGAGCTCAGACTGGTCAACTTAGTGACTTAGCTAGGAATTAGGAAGAGGGCTGGGAATGTGAAAGATCCTGGGTTCAGTCCCCAGTACCCCTGAGGTGGCTGGGGGATTATGGGTGTGTTGTTCCTCCCTCCCTTCCTCGTGTTTTTGCTTTTTTATGGTGGTGCTAGGGACTGACTTAAGGGCCTTGTGTTTGCTAGCCATGTGTGCACTGAGCTACAGTCCTTCCCATCCACTCTCTTTTGTTTCTTGCAAAAAAAATTCCTAAATTACTGAGTAAGAAGAATTGAGGATTTTTTTATATTTTATTTTTATATTTTTCTTTGCCTCTCCCCAACAGATAATTGAGAAATGGTGCGATCTGAGACCGTAGGCAAAGTCACAATGCTCCTGTAATGTCAACCCACACTTTTCCCATGCAGGGGTCTCAAGGCAGGAAGGGGGAGCCTTATGTAGGATGAGCACCCTCTCCTTGGCCTTTCTGCACCTCTTTTTGAGGGTCAGGATTTGCTTTATCGCTGAGTACCACTCTAGTGGGTGTTAGTATGTCTTGGACTCCCTGCAAACTTCATGACCTTCACTGACCCTGTGTGTGTACCAGATATGGTGGAAGGTAAAGGATTATTCTTGGCTCCCACTCCACCGAGGTAAGTTGGAGAGAGTTAGTATGTAATATGTCAGGGCAAATTACATTTTTAAATTTTCTCTTACGCCATCATATTCTTCTGTCACAAATGGTTAGTGCATTTGTCCTTTGAGTCACTCTAGAAGGCTGCCATATCTTGCCTCAGGGAATATAGTAGGACAAACAGTAAAAGTTGGAATTAAGTAAAAGGATGATAATGTGTCTTCCTTTTTCTCACAGTTTCCTTCTGTACTGAACAGTCATGGACCGTTCGCCCTGTCTGGCCTGGATGGACCTTCCACTCCTGGCCCATTCTCCCCAGACCTGCAGAAGACCTAATCTACGCACTTGTGGCTCAAGAGACCCGAGGAGCACAGAAGTGAAGACAGTCAGCTCGGTGGCATTGGAGTGAGAGTTGACGCTCTGATTCCTGCCCTTTCCTTGTGAAACACCTTATTCAGGATTCTCTCTGAATAGGTTTCAAGTTAGACTGCATGAAATGCCTTAACTGGAGTCCGCCTCCACATCCCTCTTTTATGTTGAGCTAAGTGCTAAAGTAACTTCGGTGGGGTTGAGAAGCTGTGCTTTCAAGAGTAATTAAGAACAGTTACTCCTCCTGGCTGTCAGGGTCCTTTGGCTGGGAAGAGACTTGTGCTTCAGGTTTATTACTTTAAGAAATACTAGTTAAGTGAAATTGGCAGTGTCTTTAGGGTCCAGTGTGCTCTGTTGAATGAGTAAAAGTGAGCTGTTTATAAGCAGTGGGAGAAAAATAGTCCATTCTTGTTGATACAGAAGAAGACCGGAGCAAACCATTGTGCGGACTCT
>PVIR01034440.1:0-17149 GCA_004026965.1 Petromus typicus
ATCTATAATTTCATAACCATAGGAAGATGATATTCAGGATTTAAAGTCTCAGGTAAAAAATTTTGAAGAAGATTGTGCAAGGCAGCAGCGAACAATTAATATACAACAATCCCAAATAGAAAAGTACAAAAATCTTTTTGAAGAAGCAAACAAAAAATGTGATGGACTGCAACAACAATTATCTTCAGTAGAAAGGGTAATCATTTTGCTTTTTCCTAACATAATAATGAAGATACACTAGCACTATTAAAGATACAAATTTATATGGAATACTTTTGGTTTTCAGATCTTCCCTTTATATAGGAGTGTGTTTTAATTACTTCTTCATTGCTGGGACAAGTTAAGGGGGGAAAGGTTTATTTTAGCTCAGTTTGTGGAGATTTCAGGGCAGCATGACTGAGAAACAGTCCATAGCATAACAGGCAGGTTTCAGCGAAGCAGTGAGCTTTCCCTTTTGTTATATATTCCATTCAGGCTAAAGCCATATTGGTTGGTACCGGGGACTGAACTCAGTTAGGACTCTGCCCTTGCGAGGCAGGCACCAGGACCACTGAGCTAAATCTCCAGCCCCATTAGGTTTCAGTTCATAGTTAACTGGCTCCAAGACAGGGTGGAACAGCAGAGGAGAATTGCATATGGCTTGGCAGTCCGGAAGCAGAGAGAAATCAGGGGCAGCGGGAAGATTTCCAGACCACATCCCCAGTGACTCACCTCTGTTGACCAGGGTTCACCTCCCAATATCACATCCATAAATTCATCAGTTGGCTAAATCCACTGATGAGTAACATCCCTAAAATACATTCACTTCCCAGAAGCCCCACCTATGAGCTCATGAGCCCTTGGGGGGACATTGGTTATAAACCATAACAAAGATGTAGCCATTCATATTTCTTTTGAGAACCACCTGTTCATTTGCCCATTTTTTGTTTGGGTTGTTTGTAAATTTTTAAGTTCTTTATATATTTGAGATATTAATCTTCTGTTACAAGAGTATCAAAGATTTTCTCTCAGTAGGTTATATATCACCCTGCTGATTGTTTGCATGGCTATAGTGTTTTAAAGTGTTGATTTTTAAATTTTATTTATGGTGCTATGGAGTTGTATACAAGAAGTCTTTTCCTGTGCCTATGTCTTCAAGTGTTTCTCCTGTGTTATCTTCCAGCAGTTTCATAGTTTCTGGTTTTATATGTAGGTTGTTGATTCATTTTGACTTGATTAATGCAGGGTGAGAAACAGGGATCTAGCTCCTTTCCTGTGCTTGTGCCAGTGTTTCCCCTGCACATTTCTGTTAAAGAGGCAGTCGTTGGCCCCTGTGCCAAAATAACATGGCTATAGGGGCATGAGTTTATCTTCCTATCTTCTGTTCTACTGGTCTGGTCTGCTTTTGTGCAAGTTCCAATTGTTTTTGTTATTACGGCTTCATGGTATAGTTTCAAATCTGGCATTGTGATGTCTAGTATTTTTTGTTTGTTTGTTTTATTGTGGGGTTTGTTTTCAGGTTTTTATTTTAGCTTTTTTGCTGTGAATTGCTTTGGCCCTTTGGGATCTTTTCTGATTTTTTATGGATTTAAGGTTGTTTTTGTACTTCTGAAAAAATGTTTTGGTATTTTTATAGAGATTACACTGAATCTGTAGATCACTTTCAGTAATATGACCATTTTCACAATATTAGTTCTTCTGATCCAAGTACAGAATACTTTCCATTTTCTAATGTCCCCTTCAATTTCATACTTTATATTGTTCTGTGATTTTCATTATAAAGAATTTTTCATCTCCTTGGAGAGGTCAAAAATTAGATTTGAGTGTTTAATGTTTTGAAGTTCCTGTGATAGAACTGTTTTCCTGATTTTCCCAGTGGCTTCATTATTGGTGTACAGGAACACTGCTAGAAATCTATCAATTTCTCTTTACAACTGCTTGCATCTTACCCCACAGATTGAGATTCTTATGTCCTCTATTTCCATTATTGTTTGATTTACTTTTACATTTCTTCTTTAATTCAGTGCTTCAATGACCCATTCATCAGTCAAGAGTGTAGTATCCAATCTCCATGTGTTCATTTTGTTTTGTTTTGTCTTTGCTATTTATTTCTAGTTCTATTCCATTGTGACCTGATAAGATACATGAAACTATTTCTTTCTTTTTTTTTTTTTTTTTTGTATTTATTGAAACTTGTTTTATGGCCTAAAATATAGTCTGTTTTGGAGAAAGTTCTGTGCTCCTGTATACAAGAGATTTACTTTTTGGTATATAGTTTCCTGAGGTCTGACAAATGCATGCAGTTATTTAAGTCACCATAATGATGACAGACAACAGTTCCATCACCTCTGCTTTAGGTCCTGTGTGTGGGTGTGAAACTTGGAAGAAGATAAAGGATAGAAAAATGGAAAATGTTATAAAATACAAAAAGATAACATGATATTTAAATAGTTCATATCTTTTTTTAACTACACAGGAATTAGAAAATAAAAAACGACTACAAAAACAGGCTGCCACCAGTCAGAGTGCTATAGAAGTTCGCTTGAATCGAGCTCTAGAAGAAGCAGAAAAGTATAAATTGGAGTTAAGTAAATTAAAGCAAAATAATAAGGTATGCAAATGTTGAATAGTGTTGGTAGTGATGACCTTTGGTAACTTATTTTATACAAGCATCAAAGATAGATTTAAATTTTTTTTTCTGGTGCTGGGGATCAAACCTCAGGACTTTGAGCATATATCCCCATGGCAAATGGGGATGTAATAAGTACATTTTCAACAAATAAAGTTTGTGACCATACCACCCCAAATGAACCTGTTCTTAGAAACTAGGCAGGGTTGGACCCAGTTTGTACCTGGCTAAGAGAACAAGTAGGATTACATGCTCTGCTGTAATTAGGTGATAGCACAACTCTTTAGAGGATTTTTTCCGTTTTCTATTGCAAATTCATTATGGGTACCCATATTTTATCACAGATAATTTTCTAATCTCTAAGGGTAAGTAGTGGGGAAAAGTGTCTTTTATATCTCAAGTCTGTTATACTTTTTTTCTGTGCCCCAATTTTCTAATATATAAATTAAGGGCTGGTCTATAATATATTGGTTTTCAAACCTGAGCATAAATTAGGATCACCTGGAGGGTTTGTTAAAACTCAGGTTGCCAATGGTAGCTTCAGAGCTTCTTTTTTTAAGGTTTTTTGAGACAGGGTCTCGCTTTGTGGTTCAGGCTGGCCCTGAGCTCAGCCTCAAACTCACATCACAGCAATCCTCCTGCCTCTGCCTCCTGAGTGCTGGGATTACAGGTGTGAGCCACCATGCCCGGCACTGTGGTATGTGGTACTGGTTGCTGCTGGGCGTGAGTCTTCACGCCCAGTATTGTTATGTGGTTACTGGGGATCGAACCCGGGTCCTTGAGCTTGCAAGACAGGTGCCGGAACCACTGAGCTAACTCCCTGGCCCTAGCTTCAGATCTTCTGATGTGGGAGGTCTCAAGTAAGGCTGGGATGTGCAGGGGCTGCTTGCAGGTCTCAAAGCACAGTTCTCTCACTGCTGTTGCAGAGTTAATAGGATATCACCACCGTATCTCCAGGTACATGGCAGAGGTTTAGTATTCAGTGCCTTAAGTGTTGAATAAATGAAAGACCCAATACTGATGTGTATGTGAAACCTTTCTGAAACATTTCATAAATATTAGTTACTAGCTTTTGGTTCTGTAGCAGCCTTAATGGCCAAAACATAATACTGTGTTAGAATCTTTCCCTTAGGACAAACTTAATAATTTAATAATGACTCAAGTCAATAATGGTGAACCTTTTAAAGACCAAATGACAAACTGCAACCCACAAACCACTTTTTTATCACAAAGTAACACTGAGGTTTTATTTTGGAAAAAAACATAACATTTTCTAAAACAACTTGTAATATTCTTTCCTAAATCCATGCATCCAACTATATAAAACACATATTAATGGACGTGCAAAATCAGTGAGCTCTAAGATATTTGTAATGGAGGAAGCTCAATAACCCACCGATACAAATAGATTTAGAAAAAGCAAAACAAAACAATGAAATACTAGAACCGAACCAAAATTTTGATCAAATGGACTTAATAGATATCTGCAAAGTGTTCCGCCCCATGACATCAGAATACACATTCTTCTGCATGGCACCTGGGGTATTCTCTGAAATAGACCATATACAATCTAATAGAACATGTTGAAGTAAATGCAAAGGAATTAAGATTATCCCATGCATATTATCTGACCATAATGCAATGAAATTGGAAATCAGTGGCAAAAGCCATAAGAACATAAACATATGGAAATTAACACCCTTCTGAATAAGCAGTGAAACACAGATGAAATTAAAGATTAGTTTCTTCAATTAAATGATAATGCCAGTACAGCATACCAGCACTTACGAAGTTCAGTGAAAGCTGCTCTATAAGCAGAATTTACAGTGGTGAATAACAGTGAGCTCAACTAAACAAGCTGATGTTGAAACAAGTCTAAGGAAAGAAGACCAAATCAAGCCTCAAGCCTGATAACAAAACCAGAGAAGGATCCAGCAAAAAAAAAAAAAAAAAAAAAAAAGACTACATGCCAATCTTCTCAATGAACATAATGCAGCAAATCATCAAAATTATATACCATGACCAACTGTGATTCATCCCAGGGATATAGGGATTGTTCAAGATACACAAATTGAAAAATGAAAAACATCGTATTAACAGAGCCAAGGACAGAAACCATGTGATCCACTCAACAGATGGAAAAAGAATGTCTGACAAAGTCCAACACCTATTCATGGTAAAACAAACAAAAAATCCTACAGGAGATTGGAATAGATAGATGATCTTTATCTCAGTCTGATAAAAGCCATCTATTAGAAACCAACAGCCGACATCATGCTAAATGGTCAAAAACTGAAAGTTTTCATTCTAAAATCAGAATCAAGACAAGGGTGTGCACTGTTAGCACTCATTAAATATAACTATGGAAGCATTAGCAAGAGTAATTAGACAAGAGAAAGGAAAAGAATAAGAATAGGAAAAGAAGAAGTTAAATTATTATTTGCAGATGACATAATATTCTACATAGAAGACCCCCCAAACCACCAAAAGGCTTCTAAATTTAATAACCAAATCCAGTCGTGTAGCTGGATACATGGTCATTTGACTATTCCTCTTTCTACATTATTGGTTTTTGTTTTTCCTCATTCTTGTATTGGAAACTTAGATCTTTTATTTTTTTTAAATCAGTCTTACTAGACAACTAATTCTGGCTTCAGTTTTCCTCATTTTTTATTTCTCTTTTAATGATTTTTGCTCTTTATTATCTGCTTTTTATTTTGGATTCAATTTGTTCTTTTGCTAATTTCTTAAAGCAGAAATAGAGACTGTATAAACATTCTTTCTTAATATAAGCAGTTAATACTGAAAATTTTCCTCCCTCTGCATTCCTTTACTTTCCATAAAGTTTTTAAAATTTTTATTCCATTTTAAATATTTTCTAATTTTCCTTTTGATTTCTTCTCATCTCATAAGTTATTTAGAAGTTGGCCAACTAAGGAGGGAAAATCCACCCCAGCTGTGGTGGTACTATCTAGTAGGCTTGTAGCCTGGATTGAAAGAAAGGGGGCAGAGTAGAAGAAGTTGGTCTGAGTTTGAAAATGCTCCATTCTGCTTTAGAAGGTGCATCTTTTACTACTGTCATTACTTGTGTATATCAAACACCATTTTCTGCAGCCCTTGAACACAGACTAATGCCAGTGACTCTCCAGGAAACATTTAGGCCATCTATCTCAACGGAACTCCATCTATGATCTTTCTTACTGTGCAATTTACAGTTTCTTAGACTAAGAAGCAACCAAGTCCACTGGCTCTCCAGAACCCAGTGGCCACTGTATGGTGTGGTATGGTGTGGTATGTGGGGTGTGGATGTAAGGATGATATTACTTCCAGATTCTGCTTAATTAATCATTTGTGCCTACAAATATATTTCTATAAGTGTGTTATAAATTTGTATTTATTACTGACAATAGAGTTGGCCTGATACAAGTTACTTTGCATTACTGGAATTAAAATTGAGTTATTTTTTGTTATTATTTTTCGGTACCAGGGATCAAACTTGGGCCCTTCTGCTTCCAAGGTAGGTGTGGTACCACTACAGTTAAATCCTTGGCTCAAATTGAGCTATTTTTTAAATATTTATTTTTATAGGAGAGACCTGATCCTGATTAAAAGTTATCAAGTTATGGTTATAAAAAAAGATATCAAATTAAAGTGGTCCAGTAATGCAAAGAAATTTTTATGTACACAAAATATATTTCAGTTAAAACAGTAACTGATAGTTATTCTTTCTACTAAAAATTGCATAGTAGATAGATAATGTGACTTTTTCCTTTTGTAGGATATTGCAAATGAAGAACAAAAAAAAACTGAAGTGTTAAAGTCAGAAAACAAGAAGCTAGAAAAACAAAAAGGAGAATTAATGATAGGTTTCAAGAAACAATTAAAGTTAATTGATGTTTTAAAAAGGCAGAAGGTGAGTTTACTTTAAAGTGGGTATTAATTTGTAGAAATTCTGAGCCATTTTATTATTTAGTTTCTGTAAGCATGTCTAGTTTTTATTTTGACATCCCCAGACACAAATTTTATCTAAATAAAATACATTATACATATGAACTGTAGTATAAGATCATAATGTTATCCAAATTCATAGGTATTTTCATGTAAATAATGTGGACAATGGAATGAGTAAATACAGTGTACTTCCATACTATACAATATATAAGAATGTATAGGAATGACTATTTTTTTTTTTTTTGAGGTACCAGGGATACCTAGTGCTTGCCAGGTAGATGCAGTGCCACTGAGATAAATCCTTGGCTCAGGGATAACTTATTTTAGGGACTACTTTCCTTTTAAAAACTTTAAGGGTGCACTGAGTCCAACTTGCTCTTATTCCTTTCTGTAAACATATGATGAGAAATATGAATTCATAATTCTCCCACTTACCCTTTTTAAAAAGTCAGGTATTATAATATTGAATTATTTTTAATAGTAGATTGATTCATCATTATTGTTAAACAAAAAATATTTCTACATGTTGATCATTGAATGTAAGTATTTCACATATAATGGTTATTGGCATTAGATTATACATCCCTAACAGAACTTATATTTTGATAATATATTTCCACATATTTTTATAAGGTACCTCTTATTTTATATTAAATCAGACAATTCTGATTATTTTAAAACAGATGCATATTGAAGCTGCCAAGATGCTGTCTTTCACTGAAGAAGAATTTATGAAGGCACTTGAATGGGGAAATTCATAAATAATGTATGACTGTGTGGTGGATATTGATTTTATTTAATTGCAGTGATTTGAATTATTTTTATTTTCAGAAGTAATGAAACTAAAGTTAAAATTTCAAAGAATTCCTTGTTTAGATGTGGATATACAACAAAATGTATTATTCTGATATGTAGTTATTATATTTTATAAAGTAGCAAAAATTTAACTTTTGAATCTGTGTTTCTTATGACCTTGTACTTTTTTGTGACTTTTTGCAAATAAACTAAAAAAAAAAAAAAAGATTGTGGGAGAGAATGGAGCAACATGGCAGAATAGAAGCTTCCTGAAGTCTTCTCCCAACCCCACCACTGTAGCACTCACTAACCGTCACTAGAACCCCACAGTTGTTGCAGTTTGCCTACTGCTAAGGTTTGCACATAATTCCAGGCTGCTCCTGTCAGCTAGCAGTGATGGAAGTTGAAACTTGAGTCTTACATGGGCCACAGATTCCCATATGGCTGCAGACAGGTATAGTAGCCTAGAGATAGTAGTCATGAATATCTGGAAAGTTCTGGCTTAAACTGCAGAGGGCTTGTTACTGGTGTCCCCACAGAGATACTCCAGCCTAGGATACCACAGAATTCCACCCTAGGCTTACCAACTGTGGTAGTTCTGGGGTCAGACTGCCACCCACCCCCTAGAGCTGAAACTGCTGTAGCAATCATGGACTTAGAGACCACAGATGCCCAGAATATCTTCACAGAGGTTCAGCTGAAGACCTCCTCAAAGTCAGACTGAAAAGACTGAAAGTAATATCCCCTACTTCAGTATTCTGACACTGGTGTGTAATCACAAGGATCAAGAAGAACAATAGAACATGATGTTTCTATAGAGAAGTCAACAAAGAATTCAAATTAGTTATTTTCAGCAAGCTCAGTGAACTTCATGAAAATATAGAAAAAAAATGAAAAATGCATTTGATTGAAAAAGTATAATGATCAAAATGAAAAATGTAATAGTACCAACCACAGAACTGAAGCACAAGAAAATCTGTGGCATCTAAGGTTACTTAGAAACATAGGAGAAAAAAGAAAGAATAAGTGAAGAAAGCTTATGTGATTTATGGGCTACACATCAAAAGAGCAAATGTATGCTTAATGGCATCTAAGGTAGCAGAGAAAGAAAAGGGTAAGAAAGCCTATTTAAAGAAATAATAACAAACTTTCCAAACCTGAAGATGTAAACACCCACACATTTGGAAGGTCAAAGGTCTCCAGTGATTCAATCCAAAGAAGGCTGCCTCCACTTTTTTTTTTTCCTGTACCAGGGATCAACTCTTGCCTTGTACTTGCCAGGCAGGCATGGTATCACTGAGCTTCACCTTCAGCCCTCCATGACATACCATAATGAAAATAAAGACAGATGTGTTAAAGGTCAAAGACCTTAAAATGTCTTAAAAGCAAGAGAAAAGCAAGTAAGAGAGGGGGCCGGGGAGTTAGCTCAGTGGTTCCGGCGCCTGTCTTGCAAGCGCAAGGGCCCGGGTTCGATTCCCCGGTAACCACATAACAATACTGGGTGTGGAGACCCAGCAACCAGTACCACATACCACAGTGCCGGGCGTGGTGGCTCACGCCTGTAATCCCAGCACTCGGGAGGCAGAGGCAGGAGGATTGCTGTGATGTGAGTTTGAGGCTGAGCTCAAGGCCAGCCTGAACTGCAAAAGCGAGACCCTGTCTCAAAAAACCTAAAAAAAAAGCAAGTAAGAGAGAAGGGAGTTCTCATACACCTGGCAACTGGCTTCTCTGTGGAAATCTTAAAGGCTGAGACAGAGTAGAATGAGATATGCAGTGAACTGAATGGAAAAAGCTGCCAAGCAAGCATATACTGTACACAGTATAACTGTACATACACAGTATAACTGTACATAGCAAAACTGTTCTTCACAAATGAAGGTGAAATGACTTTGCAAGAAAAAAAAATAAGGGGATTCATCACCCCCAAATTTGTCTTAGAAGAAATATTAAATGAACTATACACACACATGTAATCCCAGCTCTCAGGAGGCTGAGGCAGTAGGACTGCACAAGTTCAAAGCCAGCCTGGGCTACATAGTATGTTCAGGGCCAGCCTGAACTACAAAGTGAGACCCTGTTTTTAAACAAACATAAAAAAATACTGAAGAAAGTTCTTTAAGAAAAGGATCCTAATTATAGTAAAAATACACAATTGAATACAGAATACTCAATACTGTAATGATGCATAAATCAATTATATATTTTAATATAAAGATACAGTGGCAAAAGCATAAATGTGACACTCTGTTAAGGGGAGATAGAAAACTAAATTATGACATGAAAATATAAAGTGGAAATGTAGACTAAAAGGGTAGAGTTATTTTCTATCATCAAAGTAAAAGTTGTCTAAAAGGACAGCAGTTGTGTCACACCACATTCATGCCCAGCCAGCTCCATGTCCACGTCCTAGGCAGCTCCACAGAGGCACTGACCAACCTTAAGACCTGATCATGGATGAGGCCAATGCCCTGAGGGAGAAGGTAAGCAAGCTCCAAGAGTTGGCAGCTTCAGGGAGAAATAACGGATGAGTCAGCAGTGTTGGCCCCAAGGAAAGCCCAGGAATGTTATAAACTAAAAACTGGCATTGTATTCCAAGAGTGACTCTTTGATGGCAAGATAAGAGGTGTAGAAATCTAGTGTACTACCTGCCATATTGCCAGGGACAGTTTAATCAGGCACCATTTTGGGAATAGGTTGATTACATAATACTTAGCCACATCACACAACTAAAGTACAACTTCACTCCAGCATTATCAGTGTTACCGTACCAATGAGAGCCATGAGAAACATATAGAGAGAGCATGAGGCCTAGACATAGATCCACTGAGAAATTCAACTCAGGAGTAGAAAAAATGGGACCTATACTTCATGGTAGAAGACAAGACCCAGCAGATGACTGTAGGAACTAGCCTATGAGCTGAGCTCAAACCTGACCAAGGGGCAATGAGGATGAAAAATAAAGAGAAACAAGTTAAAATCCAAGGGTTCATGTCTCCTTTCAACATAAAGACTCAAATGGTGCACCTTGGCTTAATTACTTCAGGCACAGGCGCAAGCAATTAAGAGTTCAAGAGGATTCATCTGTCTCCCACCCTCCATGATGCATCTCCAGGCGAACAACTTCACTTCAGGTGTTTTTACTTTTCCTTGCAGCATGTCAGCATGCTTGCATGCCCTCTTTCTTTTCAGTGCTGTTATTGTTGAATACCATTCCATTGTTAATGGAGATAAAGTTACTTCATTTAGTAGATACTATCTCTTTTCTATTGTTTAGGATGGTACTTTATTGGTTCTTAGAATATATTAATAACCAGTTTGTCTTTTATGCTATTCTTACTGATTTTATTACCATAGCCAAAGTCATATGTTATTGCTATTAATTGGTTTTCTCTATATGCCAGTATCTGAATTGTCTGGATATCATTAATAATACTGTGGAATTAGTTCCCAAGGGAACTAAATAGTGAGGCAAATATGCTGCAGTTTTACTTCTCAAGTGTGTGTGAGGGGGATTCTGGGACAGAAGAAAAGGATTATAGGTAGCCAAATCTAGAGTGGATCAATGAAAAGCAGATACTAAAGAGGTCTCCATACTAGCAATAAAGTCTTCCATTATAATCAATCTACAAGCCTCAGCACAGAAAATAAACAGATGGAATCATGAAAAGTCAAGAAAAATGCCTCCAAAAACTCCCAACTTACCCAAAGCAGATCCAAGGGTCTGTGATGGGGGAGGAAATCAAAAGTTAAACAGGCAGATCATATGAAAGAAAGAGATAAATACAAATTAAGAAGGTGCTTGAAATGGGCAAAGAAAATATACCTAAAACAGATAACAATCCGAATAAAATTATCAGCCTACCTACAGAAGACACTAATAGGGCTAGAGATTGAGTTTGGTGGTTCCCCGGCTTGCCTGCCTCACAAGTGCAAGGTCCTGAGTTTGACCCCCACATTAAAAAAAAGGACACTAATAAAAAGCTAGCTGAGCTAAGCAAACTGATGCAGAACATTAATTTCCAGCACAGAAAAGAATTACAGACTATAAAAAGGTCAAGTGAATTAACAATTGTATTGAAAGTCTGGACACAAGAAGCAACCAACTGAGGACAAGGGATCAGAGCTAGAAAATAAGGCTGTTGTAAGAGATCATTTATTGAAAAATGCCAGAAAAAGAACATTAAAAATAGATTCAGCAGTTGCTAGGTGACAGAAAACTAAGAGTATTTGGAATTAATGAAAAATCAGGAGATAGTACAAATGGCACAAAACATTTTTACAGAAATAGCAGAAATGTATCCAAATATGAAAAATGTACTGATACAAATAACTGAACCATATAGAAATCCAAATAGCCACCATCAGAAAATTACTTTTTCCTGACATGACATAGTCAAAATTCCAGCACTCCACACACAAACAGAATTGTAAAAGCTTTCAGACAAAAGCAATGAGCCACTTAAGAGTTCTCAACACAAACCTCCCAGGCCAAAAGAGCATGCAGTGTTTCAAACATCCCTGCCTGAAAAAAAACTTCCAACACAGACTATTATGTCCTACAAAATTATCTTTCAAAGTAATGGAGACATATGATAATTCCATAGTAAAGAACATAAAAAAATGTATGACGATCAAAGAACACTCCAAAACAACTATAAGGATATTGTAGAAAGAGAAGTTAATACTGCTGAGAGGTCCAACAGAATGAATACATGAGGTAGGGTGAGCAGTTAAGTGTGGTGGTGGTGGGGGGGTATCAAATAGGAAAAGAATGCAATGAAGGGAATATATCAAAACCTATCTAACAACTCTCAATGTGAATGGTCTCAATTCCCACATCAAAAGAAAGATTGGCAGGATAGATGAAGAAATAAAATCTAATTGGTATGCTGTAGACAAGAAACATTTAACCCAAAAATAAATTCACAGACTGAAAGTCAAATGATCTATGAAATTAGAAACAAAAAACAACTAGCAATCTTCTTTTTAGACAAAGTGAACTTTAATACAAAATTGAACAGAAAAGGCAAAAGCAGTCACTACATATTGGTTAAGGGAACAATTCAAAAAAAGAGCTAACAATTATAAACATATGCACGAAATAACACACTCAAGTTCATAAACACTGCTGAACATAAAAGATCAGATGAACATGAATACAATGAAATACATCATGATTACTTACCATAACACTTTATGACAGATAAAAAAACAATGACATGTCAGAGTTGAACCAATCCTTCAAATGGTCTTAATACATACAGTGCTCCATTCAACAACAGAATAGACTCTTCTTAGCAGCAAATGAAATTTTTTCCAAAACAGAGCATATACAACCCAATAAAGTAGGCTTAAATAAATGAAAAATAAAAATTATACCATTATCACATTATTACCAGATCATAGTGCAATGAAACTAGAAGCCAATGGCAAAAAATCCCCACCAAAATTATGCAAATGCATGGAAATTAAAGAATACATTCTTTTTTCTTTGGACAGGATCTCCCTTTGTGGTTCAGGCTGGCCCTGAGCTCAGCCTCAAACTCAGCAATCCTCTTGCCTCGGCCTCCCAAGTATTGTGATTACAGGCGTGAGCCACCATGCCCAGCACTGTGGTATGTGGTACTGATTGCTAGTGGGCAAGAGTCTCCATGCCTAGTACTTTTGTATGTGGTTACCGGCTGAACCTGGACCTTTGCGCTTGCAAGGCAGGCACCAGAACCAGTGAGCTAAATCCCCAGCCCAGCCCAAACAATATATTCTTGAATAATCAAGAGATCACAGAAGAAATCAAGGAAGAAAGAAAATAATTTCTATAGTTAAACAGTAATGCCAGTCTAACATAACAGAACTTACCGGACACAAAGCAGTCCTAAGAGGGAAGTTTATAGCTGTGAATTTACACCTTGAAAAGCACAAATCCAAATAAGCAACCTATTAATACACTTCAATGTTCTAGAAAAACAAGAAAAACTCATTCATATTCAAATCTACTATGAGGAAGAAAATTAGATCAGACCAAAATCAATAAAATAGAGACTATTAAAAAAAGTAAAAACTCGGGCCTGGGATTTGGCTCAGTGGTTCTGGTGCCTGTCTTGTAAGCACAAGGACCCAGGTTTGATCGCTGGTAACCACATACAATACTGGGCGTGGAGACTCACACCCAGCAGCAACCAGTACCAATACCACAGTGCCGGGCGTGGTGGCTCACGTCTGTAATCCCAGCACTCAGGAGGCAGAGGCAGGAGGATAGCTGTGATGTGAGTTTGAGGCTGAGCTCAGGGCCAGCCTGAACTACAAAGCGAAACCCTGTCTAAAAAAAAAAAGTAAAAACTCAAGAACTGGTTCTTCAAATGAATTAACAAAGTAGGTAACTCCTTAGTCAATTTAAGTCAAAAAACTTAAATCAATGCAATGAAACCAAATCAAAGTGGTTGTTACCAAAATTGAGAATATTATTAGCAACTGCTTTGAAAATCCGTATACCAAGAAATTAGAGCACTCAAAAGAAATAGAGATTCTCAGATACATATGAATTACCAAAACTGAACCGAGAAGTTTTTAAAACTGTAAATAATGCAATAACAAGCAGTAATTAAAAACAAAAAAAGCCTACCAACAAAGTTTAAAAGCCTAGATTTTGATGGATTCACTGCCAAATTTTAAAAGAACATCAACAAAGATCTAATTCTAATACTTGCCAAACATTTTAAGGAAGGAACACTTCTCTTCTTTCCTGGAAGCTAGCATTAGCCTGATTCCAAAACTAGAAAAAGATACAACCATAAAGGACATTTATAGGCCAATATCTTTAATGAATACAGAGATTGAAAAATTCTCAAGTAGTGGCAAATATAATACAGAAAACCTTCAAAAAGATCATATACCATGACCAAGGAGGCTTCATCCTAAGACAATGAGGATGGTTCAATATATGCAAATCTGTGGAGGCGGTTCCTATGTCTGTGAGACACCCCCCCCATGTAAAACCATGTCCCTGGCAACTGTCCAAAGCTGTGACACAAGTCCACAAAGGGTGTTGGACATAGGACTCTGGGTGAATACTGCAGTAAGCCTGAGGTACTTAGTGTAGACTTTGGCTGGTTGCAGACCAGCACTGGGTACCAGATGGAGAATCTGGTGACTTTAGGATCACTCAAAATAACATACAGAAGCCTGTGCAGGCCTGGGGCACACAGTGGAGACTCACATGTGGCCAGAACTGATGTGAGGAGATTCTGGTGGGCCCAAGACAGGCACTGGGTGCTGCAAGGAGTCTCACATGGGCCTGGGATACCAGACAGACCAAGATGACCTTTAGCCAATGTTAAGACCCAGTGAGCATGGGACTGGCCCAATGCACTGGGTGGGCCTGGGCCCTCAGTCTAGGTCCAGATGCACCTGGGACTGTGGCAAAGTGCAAGATGGGACACTGAAGTGCCTAGGGAGAGGTCGGGTCCCTGACACTGACTGGGGCCTCTGGCAGGCCTCGTGCATTGGAGGGACACTCATCTCGGCCTGGGGCTCTCCATAGCAGCCAGAGTCCTGGGTAGGTCCAGGGCTGGTGTGGGGCAGTGAGTGTTGGTGGGTATCTCAAGTGGTCTCTGGGTTCTCGGCACAGACTCAAACAGTACAGTTTCAACCTTGGGTGACAGAGAGAGGTCCTAGAAGGCATGAGACCAACTTGAGGTGCCCGATGGTGACTCAACTGGGACTGAAATGGGCTCAGTACTGATGCAGGGTAATAAGTGGTGACTGCAGGCATGGGCAGCTGAATGGATCATCCACTGGATGCTTTCCTCTACCTTTAGTGAGTGTTGGCATGGATGCTGCGGGGTTGCAGCTTCTCAGTGTTTGCGGAAGGGATGATGGGGCGAAGGTCCTTGCATATTTCCGTGCCTATCCTAGGAGGCTGGTCTCTGCAGTGCTCCTTGGATACTTCTGGCTATTTGGGAAGTTCTTAAGATGTCTGTTTCTGGGGTAGGTGACAGTGGAGGCTCTGGAGAACTCTTCCCCTCTTTTTAACTGCTATCTGATTGCAAGTATCTTCTTTCAAATTGATTTTCTGTGTCAGGGTGTACGTCCTTCCCTGACTTCCAGTTACCTGGGTTTTTTTAGTTCTTCTTCCCTGAATCTCATGTGACCCCTTCTCTGTTTAGTCAGGTTAAATCTTCATTCCAAAATGTGCTTTAAGACCATATTCTATCTATTTCTCTGGTCAAACTAAGGAAGTAAAGTTCTTAAACATAAATACAGAGAGGAGTTCACTGTGGTCCAAAGCCTTTATTAGTCAACATAAATAGACTCTCTTGAGGATAGGGATATAGAAAAATCTCTAAACAGTCAGGGAGACATTGAGAAGTTAGCCTCCTGGGTTTGGCCTATACTTAAAAAAATTAAGATGGTGTTCAAGACTCCAGATCTTCAAATTATAGTCACAGTATCAGAAGAACTTAATTTTGCAGCTAAAGATGTTAACCTGTTTAATTTTTATCTGATAACTTTATAAATTATGAAATAAAATGATGTTTTAGAAAGTTCAAGAAAGACAATGGATTCCTACTATCAAAAAAAAAAATCTGTAAAACAAAAATTACAATGACATCTAGTGGTTACATACAAAAGAACACAGGTTTTACCAAATCTTGTTACTGCTTCTCTTCACAAATTTCACTCCTTTTTTGATACGCTTTCCTAAACTCTTCACCAAGCATATCAACATCATCTCCCGTTTTAAAAACTCCCTACAAGAAAAATATTTGTAGGTTACTTCTGAATATCAGAATATTTTACTAAATGCTTTTAAGACCAACAAATATATAGGTATGAGGTAGTAACATCATCCAAGAAAATGAAATCTATTAAACAGCTTTATGAAACTTTTAAAGAAAAATTAGTATTTTAAAAAAATTACAAGGCCAGGAACTTGTGATAGGAATGTGAGCTCTTCTACTTTCCAACAGATACTACTATTTGGATTGCCTGGAAGGAATTTAATGTTTTGTACTCTTAAAACCCCTCTGTAAGATGATATGAGGAAGGTTTTAGGGTCAAGAGACTGAGCTCTAGATGGGATTCATGCATAGATTTGTTCTTTTTGACCCAGCTGTATAGCTACTTGGCAAATATTCAACCTGGCACCAAAGAATCCAGGTTTGGAGTTAAACTATTTAATCAATCTCTTTGAAATTTTTCATTCTTGTATTTTTCTCTTCCTCCATGGAATACATCAAAAGACTCTTTACAACAAAGTTAAACATAATATTAATCTTGAAATTTGTAAGATTTAAAGGAACTTAGGGTCATTGGGAGCCACTGAATAAAGGAATATCAGATCTGTCTGGGTCCTTTCCTGCCTCTACAATTGTTTACCTCACCAAAAAATGCTAAAACCAAAGACTCTCCAAGAGTTTGTCACATATTTTATGAAATTTATCAATTACATATAGATTTTAACATAAATGTACTATTTTACTCATTAATTCTATCTATCCAGTCTATAAGGTCCTATAACCTAGCAATTCTTATTCATATTTTTTTTCCTTCCTTAGTACTGACCTGAACACAAAATTTTCAAATTAAAAAAATAAACATGAAGACATTGGCTTAGGGAAAGGCTTCATGAACAAAACTTCTATAGCACAGGAAATGGCTAAGGAAATCAACAAATGGGACCTCATTCTTTTAAAAAGCTTCTGCACAGCAAAGGAAACCACCAACAGTGCAAACAGGCAACCAACAATGTGGGAAAAAATCTTTACCAGCTGTTCCTCAGATAAAGGGCTATTATCT
>PVIR01034441.1:0-17127 GCA_004026965.1 Petromus typicus
TGAGAAGGTCATTATTTGTAAGACCAAGTGCTGCTTGCTCTTCAGGTCTCGATTCTACAGATCAGACTGGGAAGAACCAACACCTTAGTTATTAGGAAGTCTCCAAATCCGTGAAGAGGAAAGTTTCCTAGTTATTTTTACTTTTCCTTGGGGACACTTGTCTTAGGCTGACATGTTATTTATAACAATACTACTTAAATTACAATCTTTTAGGGATTTTTCTGCTTCATTTTGTTTTAGAACACAGAACATGGCTTACTTTGCACACTTCACTTGTGTCTGAGAAGAATGAGTTCTGTCAGTGTTGTGTGGGATAGTCTTTTTTTTTTTGAGACAGGGTCTTGCTAGGTAGTCCAGGCTGGCCTCAGACTTGTGGTGATTCTCCTGCCTCAGCCTCCTGATTGCTGAGATTACAGCCTTCTGCAGCCATGCCTGGGATGTGAGGGGTATTTTCTAAATATCATCTATATGAAGCTATTTATAGGATTCAGCAGTCAATTTTCAGGCTTTAGTGGTTTTTTTTTTTTTTTTTTTTTTGGTATGGAGTAGTATTTTTGAAATTTAAAGATTTAATAAACACATTAATATATTTAATGCCCTACAGTACATTTTTCTCTTACAAAATGGGCAGTGTAAACATAAGCACAGAGAATGTAGTATTTTCAACATATAGCATCAATTTTAATGTTATATTGGGACATATGACACATATACATGATAAAAATAAAAAAGCACCCATTTATGTCTTGGGCAGAGAGGAAGGTAGAGGACATTGGGTCATGTCAATACTTGTGGAACACTGCAGAGAGTCATGGGCAGAGCAGCCCTGTAGTTCTGAGCACGTTGTAACCCATGACCTGTGGAGTAGTGGCCTGGGAAAGTTTCTGCAGCACGATGAGAAGTTTCTTGGTATTAAGAGTATAGTCTTAATCACTGAAGTTATAATAATCAACCAACGTTCCTTGAATTGTCAGATGTGCCCTCCTATAAATGTCTGCTCTGAAATGAAAAAATAAATCTAATTCTTTCCAATACACACTGTTAAAAGTAATGTTAGAATGTTTAGAGTTTCAAAAATTATATATGTATTTATTTCATAGAATTTAAGAATGTGACTTTATTTAGGCAAATTAAAATTAAATCTGCAACCAAGAAGTAAGGATTACCTGCCTCTCCAGGCCTCTCTGTTGACGTCCTGACCTCTAATGTTTCCTGGACCTCTTTTTCCGGGTGTTCTGGGGACAGAGCCAGGGCTGCGCGCAGGGCTCACAGTCAGCGTCGCTGGGCCACACCCGCAGCTCTGGCTCTGCTGTCAGAAGCTTTCCAGCTGCGATTAAACGTCTTCCCATATCTGGCTTCTAACTGTGACTATTTTCCTCTCTTAAGTACCTTATTGCAACTAGAAAGATTCTTTTCTAATTAAAAAAACCATATGAGGTGGTTTTAAAAAGAAAAGAATATAATACAATTTTCCCGTTATCAGCCGCAGAGACGGCAGCCGCGGAAGCACAGAGGGTCTGTCAGAGGAGCACTAGTGCGTCAGGGGCCTGGGTGCTGGGTGCTGGGTGCTGGTCTCGCTAGCCGTCATCCGTGCGTTCGCAAAGGCACCTCGCTGCTGCTGCTTCTACTGTGCGGCATGGCTGCCGTGCTTCTGTATCTCCTGCACACTCATGCCCTGAATGTCTCTCCGGAACTGCGACTTGAGAGTGCTGTCTGGTGCAGTTACTGGGGGCTCCGGAGCTGTCCTCTAGGATGGGGCTTGCGACAACTTGGCGCTCTAGAGCGGTCTCTGCCTCCTGCGGGGTGGGGGCTACGGGCGAAGAGCGCCGAGTTCTTCACACCGGAAAGGAGTGGACGCATTTCCCCAGCACTGCCCGCCACGTGCTGCCTCGGGTTTGTGAAGACGTTAAATTCTAGGGACTTTGTACATGTTTAATGAGTGAAAGGACAAAAATGAGTGTCAATTTAAAACAATGACTATAATTAGATTCTGAGAGTTGGGTTAATTGAATTTCCTCGGGCTGCTAGAGAGGATCAGAAATGAGGAAATCAGAGGCTCAGCTCACATCTAGCTGGTCTCGCTCATGAGCCAGTTACCCCTCAGGTCACTTTCTCTTCAAAAGTGAAGGAGGAAGAAGCAGCCCCGGATGCATTGTATGTCTGTGCCAGGAATTACGGAAAATAAAACAAAAGATGCCACCAAGTTCATCATTATAATTGGGGGCTTTTGCCCCATTTGAGGGTGAGAAGGTGCCTGACAAGTGGCTGATTTAATGCAAAGCTATTTGGAGGCAGAGACTTTGGCAGCGTCACCGAGCAGCAGCGGGGGCCGCACGAGGCCCTGAGCAGGACTGAGCGGGGGCCAGCCGAGATCAGCGCACGAGATGAGGCAGTTCTGTCCTGGGGAGTCAGTCGACTTTCTCAGTTGTCTCTTCCTCACCCCACGTGGATACATATTACAAATCTTAATATCCTGACAGGGCAAATACATGAGAGCATCATTTGAGTCGATAAGAAGTACTTTGTTGCAGGTAGCTGGTAGGACTCTACAAGCTTGAGAATCAAAGAATATTAACGGACGCTAGGGAATGTCTGAAAGCAGTTTACATACTATTTGATTTCACGGATGCATGTTGAGATTAAAGTGCAGCCAGAACATGGGTATTGGTTGGAACCTAACATTTGAGCATATTCAGAGAATTATGAATGTTTATAGTTATCAAATGATAAGTACAGAAATAACTGTGATTTTGTCCATAGTGAACAAATAACATTTTTGATAAGGTTCAAATCATCTCCATTCACAAAAATAAATGCATTTGTTTGAAAATATTCTGCAATTTGTTCCTTTCTTGTTTGTTTCCTAATGAAATTGTTTAAAGAATAAAAACAGATGGGATGAAAGTCTCGACTATGAATCAAATTTTAGATGTGAGCAGCACACGGGGAACACAGCACAGGGAAAGCTCTCTGGGTCTCTGAAATGGGACTTGGAGGCCACATGGCTGGGAAGAGCGCCTGAGGACACAGGGTGGATCCAGGGCAGGAAGCCTGATGGTCCTGCCAGAGCCCAGATCCTGCGGAGATGGCGGAGGATGCCAGTGTCACAGCCCTGCCTGTGCTTCCGCAAGCCAGACTTTTCCCTACATGGACTCGCTATGGGCCTGGATTTTTGTCACTTCTGGTTCAAACTGGTGCACGCAACCACCGAACGGAAGGTGACATGCCTGTGCCTTGACCCTGCTGCATCGTCTGCATCCTGATGCTGACCGGTAGCGGCCTGTTTGGTGCACAGCTCCCGTAGCAGCAGCCCATCGGGTGGTCTCCTACTCTAGACCCAGAGAAACTCGGTGATGCAAGTTAATGATCCGCACAGATCCACAGTCTGCAAGCTGTGGGCTGCTAGCTAGATGTGCGCTGCACGTCCAAGACCCTGTGGGAGGCGCGGTGGGACTGAGCAGCTGTGCTGGAAAGTGGAAGTCCATGCAGACGTGTGTGTCAGGACACCAAGGATTTCAGCTCCCAGCCAGCCAGCCTACCTCGTTTTTCTTTGCATACAACAACCTTCCTTTAGTTATTTTGGCTAACAACACCTAAGATGAAGTAATAGAAAAAGGATGCAGTAATGCTTTCCTTCTAGTAGGAGTGTTTAAGACAATAATAATTACTAATTACTAACCATTTGGTTGGTACATGCTTATTAACCATTTGCTGTAGGTTAGGTAGTTTTGGATATTTAGGACATAGCTCATTACTCACAAGTATATAAAATACCATATCTTAGTGTCTCTTGCAATTGTAAAGGTAATAGGATCTTGCAAGCTTAAATAAGCTGCCAAACACAGCACAGCTAGAAAGTGGCATAATGAAAACTAACCAATATACTCTAACTGCATGCTCTGTGTTTCTCAACACTGGTCGACAGCTTATAAAGGTCTTTGGAATAAAGACTTTACGTACAGAGAGGGCCGATGGGGGCCTCGCCTGAGAAGAGGACATGGGCCTGGCCGGTGCGGGCTGAGTGACCACGGGTTCCCCGGCGCAGGAGCGCCACACCGACACTGCCCGCCGTTATGTAGCTGCGGTGCTGCACGAGCTCCAGTTCTTGGGTGAAGACTGCATAGCAGAGTCATCTTACAAAGCATCCATTCGTGCTGAAACACTGCAAGCTTTCATTTTAGTCATCAAACAAAACTGAGGTATTGACGTCAAGGTCACTCAGGCCTCCTTTACATTGACACAAGAGGGAGAGTCAGCAATTGTATTTTAACATTCTGTCAAGGACATGAACTAATTACACAGAATTATTTGTAGACACATAGGTTGAGACCATTTACTGATGCTTGGATGCTACTTTGTGTACTTTTCCCACACATTCCCATCATGGGCAAGCAAGCTGGACACAGCTCCCCACTCCCACAGGACGGCTTGGGGAGCAAGGCTTTCCTGTCACTCCACATTTGATAAGTTCTGGAGACAAAAAGTTTAAGAATGTTGGACCTCCCAGCATGTTCAAGGGAAAAAGAACTACTTGAATTAATGATATTTAAAAACTTCCATTATACTTAAAAATGCCAAAGCATAGGACTCATCATTAAAGGTGTAATATGTAACATTAGTGCTTCTTTTCCAAAGAAGAACAAAAAGCATTGTATAAATGGGTCAGAACTTTTATACACCTATGATTGAATATCTCTCTTATTTTATAGCAATAATTTTACATTTTATAGTCATATCCTTATAATCTATTATTTTCTAATAAATTCATAAGCTATTATTATTAATTTTATACTACTAATCTATTTCTGTTAATCTATTCCTATTAATCTATTCCTGCTAATCTATTCCTTTGTGCTCCCAAAGTTTGCCTTCTGAGACTAATTTTAGAAATTGTAAATTAAATATAACATTAAAATTAATCTGTTATTCATATCACATGATTATAATAAATTGTTTGTTTTTAAAAATTCAACTCAGATTTCAAGTATTTCTTAAAGACTACATGATATTTAATGTTAATTTTAATTCTATATAAAAACAGTACACTACTAGCATATATAGGTACTATATATAAGTAAATGACACAATTCTCCCAGCCCTGGTTCCTGCCCATCACAGCAGGCACCTGCCGTGCTTTCCACTCCCTTCCCAGGCCTGGTGTGAGTCCCTCCGTACGGATGCCCAGCCCGCCCCTCCATCCCTGGCTCCTTTCTGCAGCCGAGGCTCTTCTGCGTGGCCCGATCAGGGCTCCACTTCCTGCCCCTGTGCGTCTCCTGCTACTGCGACTAGTCCCTGCAGAACAGTGCGGAGAAACCTACTTTCTTCATCAGGAATTATAGCCAACATCAGCACATACCTCAGGCAAACAAAGAACTCAGGCAAAAACTGTGCTCTCATGCCTGGCACACAGTTATCTGTGTGTGCTTGAGTTGGTTTACTAATGTTTACATGAGAGTTTTTGCATCCATTTTAAGGACAGATGGTGCATGTATTTCTTTCTTCATTTCCTTTCGCTCCCCTCTCCTCTTTTTTTCTCTTCTTTCTGTTGTAGTGTTATTATCTAGTTGTGTCCTTATGGTCATGGTGATTTACAGAATGAATAGGAGAGTGCTCTGTCTGATTGAGTTTTTGGAACAAATGAATAGAACTGGTATCATTTTTTTCTCAAAATATTTGGTAAAATTTTGCCAATAAAGACAGTAGGTTAAGTACTTTCTGCCAATGTCATTAACTTTGATTCAGCCACTTTTATCGGTAACTATCTTTTCAAGTGACAGATGCCCTTTTGTGTGACCTCCATGGACTACCGCTCACAGGACATCCTGTGTCCTCCGGTCTTGGAAGGCACAGCTCAGAGCACTCACACCTTTACCAGCCTTTTACCAGCTGTTTCAAGAGAATGGGCACAACAGCTCAAGTTTAATGTTGGATATTGGCAATTCGTGTCATATAGTTTTTCTTTGTTAACCTCATTGCAAACTCACCATTTTTAATCTTTTAGGGGCTGAAAGCCTGAAGACTCATATTTACTGCACCAAAATAAAACAGTCACCTGGGTTAATATGAAAGATAAAAGAGGGCTGGGGATTTAGCTCAGTGGTTCTGGCCCCTGCCTTGCAAGTACAAGTGCCAGGGTTCGATCCCTGGTAACCACATACAGCAGTGCTGGGCATAGAGATTCACGCACACCAGCAATAAGAACCACATACCACAGTGCTGGACGTGGTGGCTCACGCCTGTAATCCCAGTACTCGGGAGGCAGAGGCAGGAGGATTGCTGAGTTTAAGGCTGAGTTCAGGAACAGCCTGAACTTGAAACAGAGATCCTCTCTCAAAAAACTAAAACAAATGAACAAAAAAGTTAGAAGGTATACTTTCTGAGCGTCCTTTGGGAAAAGAGGTTTAGAGACAACCTTTTATCCTGTGAGTTGTCAGTAGTTTTATGCCATTGATGGTTATAAGAAGCTGAACTGAAGCAAGTTGACCTGTTTGCCGCTGTGGATGCACTGGGAGGAACCAGACTGCTAGAACTGTCAGGAACCTGCTGCTGCCGACTCTATGAAACGGTAACAGATGAGTTTGAGAAGCAGCACCAGTAAGATTCAGATGGTTAACACAGCTTCTTGGAGCAAAGAAATCCTGACAGGAGCCCAAGGCGCTGCTGCGTGGACGGTGCCGCCCCACCCCCGGGAGCAGTCAGCTCCCCCGCCAGCTGCCTTCCGCCCCCCTGTTCCCCCCCCCACCCCGCTCCACAGCGTGGACCATGGCGTCATTGTTCAGCCCGAAGAACCCGCTGTCAGCTTTGCTGGAAAGATGCTGGGTAGCTCATGGTGGCCACGGGGAGCAGTGCTTTTTGCAAATGCATTCGTCTTTCAAATTGTTTGTGTGTATTATGCAGCTCTGATTCCAATATATGCTTTAATACCATGGGGTCTGTTCCTCATGATAATGTTGTGAGTCTAATTGATATTTCATGACAGTCTTTTAGATTTTTACAGCCTAGAAAACTGAAACTGGAGGGTAGGTAAATTTCCTAGGGTTGAGGAGAGAGGAGGCGGGGACTTGGCCTTTGGATTCTCTAAGAGTCACTCAGTATTACTGTAGGAATGATCCTAGTTTATATTTATGTTAATCATTTGACAGTGCAAGAAATTTATAAAGAAGCTATTAAACCACACAGGCCTTTTTAGCATATTCTTCTTTGATTTGAGAAGGTATAGATTATACAAGACCTAAAATACCTATGGTCATAAAAAGTACATTAAGTCAGCTTGACTCTAATAAAATGTTGGCTGCATCTGGCTTCCTGATCTATGTGATAAGCAACGTTTAAGATATAAAGCAGGGTCTGGCGTTTCTACCAGCCCAGATCCAGATTCACACTTTATTTTCGTTGTTTGCCGCCAAGCTTTACACACTGTCTGGCATCCTTATGTGGATTAAAGTCTCTGTGAGGCCAGAAAGTGTTATAGCCAGCAAGGATTTCAGAACATACAGTAGGTGCTTCAGATTTTTTTGACCTGTTCAATGAATAAAATCACTTATTTTTTACTTTTCTTTTAAAAGGCACTTTTATTTCCCTTGGTAATCACCTATACAAACTAAACTTAAATTTTATATCTCTATATGTGTTTACTTTCCTTCTAAATAAATTTAAATGAATAACCCTTCTTACATTCTATATTGAAATTTTCAAGGATTAAACTTCATATGTGCATGTGTATGTGATTTAGTGAGGACCTTTGAAGAACCATTTTGTTAAGAAGAGTCTATCGTGCCACCACTAATGGTAATCTGCCTGCTCAGGAGATAAAAATAACAGTTTTGACCTTAAAGTTCTTGCCTTATAAAGTGACTTTTGGCAAAAGTTCAACGTATGTGTAATTTTCATTGTTAATTCAAACTGTAATAGAAAATGATAAAATTGCTCGTCTATAAAAAGAATGTAATTTTATGCTGCTTTATCTTAATGAAATTTAATTTTATAGTTAAGCACAAAGCTCAAAACTGTCATGAGGACATGTTTTGATCCCATTGTTGTCAGCTTTGGGGTGTGAAGGCGGATAGCTCCAGTTCAGAATGATGGACTCTGACTCGGCAGGCTGTAACAGGCCATGGGTTCTGTTTTTCTCAGGAAAAGTTTGTCTTCTTTGAAACATACGTAGATTATTTCTGTCCTGTCCCACTGCTGATCAAAATCATTTGCAAATCACCGCACCTGCCGCATTTTAAAGGAGCTGATCTGTTACCACCTCTGTGCACCAGACTTGTAAGAAAATCACCTGGGGTTGGTCCTCTGACAGTTTGCATAATGCAGTTCCAGGAAAACCGGGCTTTCAGAATTAAGCATCTGCATGGATATTTGGGGCAAAATATTTTTTTTTAACAATTTCTTGGCTGGAATGTCATAGAATTGTGTGTATATTAACAGGTTCTCACTTTAAGTTTCAACATTATTATTTTAAGCTTTAAAATTATATTAATCTCTATAGATCAAATTCTTTCATTGGCTGCTAGGATGTCCCACAAAGGTTTCTATTCTACTTGTGGTTGCCTAGTTGTTCTTTTCTATTTATTTACTCTATTTAGTTCATATTTATTTACTTGGTCCTAAAGAATGTTTTTCAGCTGTACCTAGAATTTAGAAATGACAAGTTTTCTATTTCAAGTCAATTTTGTTAAACTGAAAACATACACATCCAGCCAAGAATTGTGCTCATATTTGGTCACGACCAGAACAAGGGTGTCCTCTGAGAATTTCTCCTGGGGTAAGAAGGATGCAGGGGTGGGCGGAGTCAGAGAAACAGGTACTTACTTGTGCAGCGCTCTGGGGCTGGGACTGGTGGCAGAGTCAGGACAGCCTCTGCTCCATGTGTTTGAAGCCGGCATGACGAAGTCTGCCTTAGGACGTCCTTTGCCTCACGTGCTTCTCATAGCCGCTCAGGTGTCCATGCAGAGCATGTAACCAGCACATCTAGACAAGGGGCACCGTCAGACTTGTGAGCAGCTCCTTCATTCTCTGTCTCTGAAAACTGAAACATTGGCCCTCTGCTATTACGAACTATTTTACTAAGAAGAGTACATCAGAGGTTAGCTGAAAGTGGACAAAGAACAATTTCCCTGGTCATATTTGTTAGAGCTCAGAAATATGAAGTCACTTATCTTCAGTAGTTTTAAAAGTTTTGAGGAATATATAGCTACAGATGAATTAGGAGTCACCACATATGCGCCATGATTTCCTGTCACTAAAGGAAGCACACTGAAATCTGAGATCAGCTAGCACGTTTAATTTTGGAATGGAGAAGATAATACTGCCAAAGATTTACATTTTAATGTGTGAATAAGAAGAAATGAGAACAGCCTCACATTACTTTTTACATTACTTGTTACAGTTACTCAATCCTAATATCTTTTCTTCAGGAATGCATGATTGATGTTGTTATTTGTACCTTTTATGAAGCTGGTTTTGGATGCAGGTAGTGACCTGCACTGAGGTAGATGTGCAATTTCATCAGTGAGGGCAGCAAACTCATTCACTGATTACTCACTGTAATCATACCAGGAGAGCTGCCTCGTGCTCTGGCCCTTTTTTCCATTTGAAGAAACATCCTCACTGATCCGATCGCCCTGGTTGTTTGCTCATCCACTGCTCCTCCTGGAGAGGACCCAGAGTGTGCTCGTTTGTGCTCTCACCAGACTGTATTTTTAGATGATGATAATTGTGGTAAAGGCAGATATATCAGTGTACACTTGATACCTTTTCATGGATGAGGATTTTCTGAAATCTGTTTTTGGTGGATACACAAAGCATTGGCATTGTACATATTACTGGGCACCTGAGATGTCTGTGTGCACATGTCCACTGCGTGGTATGAACTCTGCGAGGCATATCTTCCTCCTCACACATTAATTTCTCATCCTCCCCTCTGGTTTTGCAAAATATTGAATGCAAGACTCTTACGTATATTCACCTTGTGGTGGAGCAGCACGTACTTGTTCTTGTTCTGACACTGCTGTGACTTAGTATCACTAATCTAATTGGTGTTCCCACCCCTGCCTTCCCTGCCTGATCCCTGGTAACCAGCACTGTGCTCCTGTCTCCCTGGGTCCCCTCTTGAAGTCCCCGTGAGTGAGGTCCTGTGGCATTTGTCCTTCTGTAGGGTGAACTCTGGACTCTCCACTGACCTTCTGCAGCCCTGCAGTCTCACTGGTCGGGTTGTGGGTTTGTCACCTGTGCTTTTGGAGTCTCCTGTCATGGTGACCACGAGCATTTGTCCTGTGAGCTTCTGGAGGTTCAGGTCTTCCAGGTAAGTCCTATCCCACTGAACCAGGGGGCTTGTCAGGAGAACTGGGGCCCCTCTGTGTGCTGGTCTGTTCTTTTCTCTTGCTTCCTTTATGAATTTTGATTTTGAAGTAGTGGTTATAATGACATTTATCAATAAACTTCATCTACTTACATCTGACTATTATCCTTTGACTTTGTATCAAAATATTGGTGCCTTTCTGATCTCTTAAAATATATATGAAACTAGAATAAGAATAAAAACTTTCATTTGAAACTATAGTAGGAATCAATTTACAAGTACACTGATAAATTAAATGTATAATATCTTTATTTGATAAGTTCAAAGCATAAGTGCTGGTGTTACAAATCAAATGATACATACATAATATCAACACACCGAACAGGCTGTGGCCTTGCAGTGACTGTGTCCTCCCAGAAGCTGGAGGCTGCCTCAGGCATGTCACCTCCCCCGGCTGTGCCGGAGGGCCGAGCAGTGGTCTTGGGGGCCACTCTCAATGCAAGCAGAGCAAGGCCTGACCTCCTCCATGATCTGGCGCATGCTTGGGAAGGAACGTGGATACCACTGAGACTGAACTTCAGATTGCAGAAGTTGGGCCTGAGGTGGTTGGCAGACTGCTGCCCTGGAGTGTATATTATATAGTCTTTTCCCTTTAGAAGGCTTTACTTTATCTAGAGCTTGAGATCATCACAAGATGCAATAATCTTTTTGGGCAAAATTTTACTTTACCCCACCTCAAATAGGTAATTATGAAAGAACACAGTGAAATCTTTATTTGAAATTCTTGAGTATTTAATTCAATTTCAAACAATGAGTATTTTCTCCAAAAACTGATCTTTATAAGCTTCTCCACAGGAAATGCCTTTTAAAGTTGTTAGGATTTACTTATACTTTATTTCGTTTATTTAAAATTTTTTTTAGTATGCTTGTGCTTCATCGTGGGAGTTGGGCACATACACACAGATCTCAAGCTTTTTACTTCTGCCTCCTCCTTCCTCCCAGTTCCTATGCCCGACGTATTTTGATGTTCAATTCACATGATGATCTCCACAGAGATCGTAACATTTGTGATACTAGATATCGCCCACACTGAAGAATTCCACTCGAGCTCAGGGACCTTCTGAGATGGCTCGGGGCCATCACAGGGCCACGGTGTTGGATCTGAAGCTCAGCCCTGGACTCTAGGTGCTCTGTGGCTCTGACAGGTACTCTGTGGGCTGTGGCCAGTGCGATTTTAAACCCTCAATTTACCTGTGTACAGTTTATACTCGTAGGATTCATATTTTAACCTTCCTGCAATGAAAACAGACTGGTGTTAATATCAAGAGCTTCCTATTAAAGTGTAAGTCACAACAGATGCGCCGGGAAGTGGTGTCACTGCTCATCCCCATGCACGGCACCTTAGAGACCACCTGACAAGACAAGCACGTGAAATGCTAGAGTGACTCCACCTGCAGCTTATCTGGAATGGAGCTGAATGGAACCCATTCATCTGTGTGACAAACATACACCAGTAAGAAAGGAACACATGGGGAAAAGGACACTAATTAAGCCAGGCTGCAGAATACTAATCAACATCTACTTGTAACAGTATTTCTACATTTCACTCAGAATACTGAATAAAACTACTGCACTGGGAAACATCGTTTTATTGATAGAAGTTCAGGAGTACAGGGGAAAATACACACGTTTCTTACAGATGGAATGCGAGTGTCAAAGTGTAAAGTATTTTTTGAGAATTGAAAGCGCGGTTTAAATGCGCTGCTTTTGGTATTGGGGCTGATGTGTGAGGATGAGAATACTTTTTAAAATGAGACGTCGATGTTTTCAACATTACTGCCTGCAGCTGATGTTACGTCAGAACTTCCCATTCTTTCACGATAGACCGCTGAGCACCTGGTTAAGTATCTTTTCGGAAGGTAAACTAGCAGGGCACTGCAGTTCGGGAAGGGCGCTGGCTGTGCACGTCCAGCGCCGCGCGAGTCAGGGCGCGACGGCTCGGGCCGGGGCTGCCAGAGCTGGGCCTGTCCCGAACTTGAGGGCGGTGCTTTTGCGGCCTTCACGGGCTGCCCTGCCAGGGCCACAGGCTTTCTTCCAGTTTGCCACGTGATGCAACGTATCCGTCGCAGCCCAGACAGTGAGCGGACCCTCGACTCACAGGGGCGCAAACCAAGCTGGTTCCCCAGCGGGGACCCGTGGGGGCCCAGCCCTGGTGACGGGCTCCATGTCAGAAGAGCGGGCCTCAGTTCTCCCAAGACAGCCTCATCCCAAGTCGGAGCATCACCTCACGGTGACATGCGTGCAGCCGTGTTTACAGCAGCGCAGTTTGCATTAGATCACGGGAACAACTCTAATGCCCATTAGCAGGTAACTGGATAAAGAAGATATGATTTATTTTTTATAAAATGAAGCATTACTCAGGCATAAAAAATGATTGAGACAATCATTGCTAAATGGATGCACACTGAAGCCGCACTGTAAGTGAAATAAATAGGACACACTGCAAATACCGACTGATGTCTCTGGTCTGAGAAACTGAAACTGTGAGGATTGTATCATACAGTAGGTGTGAAATAGGAAGAGAACACTCAAGGGAGAAGGAGCTCAGGGTGGGGGAGTGAGGGAGGGCAAGGGAGCGGGGCGTGGGGGTTGATGGGTGCGTCTGGTGCTGTTTACCCTGAATGTCAGGCACAGTAACGAGGTGGCTATGTTCTGAGTGACCGTGCTTGCGGGTAGACATTTGTGAGGACTTGCTATTGTTTTAATGCTTAGTGGGTTAATTAAGCCATAGAGAAAACAGGACAGGAGCCCCTGCTGGCCATGTGCAGGCCACACGCACCCCGGTAAGGAGCCCTATGTCTGGTGTGCCACCGACCTTCGCCAGGGCATGGCCACACACACGGGCAAAGCCGGGTTCAGGCTGAAGCCCGACCTCTGCTCGAGTCGCACCGGCCGCAGTCTGAGTCCCGGCGTTCCCCACCACACTAACCACAGGGGACATGGCCGCTGCCCTTCCGCGCTTCTAAATCATTTCCTTTTGGCACAGAAAAGATTGTAACAGCTTCAGAGGGAATGCAGGCTGATTTCTTTTTTATTAGTAGTGCTTGTTCCCACTGCACATTATGCCTTTGTTTTGGGAGTGCGTACATGGACACTGCATCTTAATCCTAATTATTTCCCTCCCATTGTCTCTGCTCCTCCCAACCCTGGGCCTTCTTTCCATTTGCAAAAGCTGTCTTCATCCCTTTCCATTTACTACTTTTCTTTTCAATCCCCTTTCCTTTCCTTCCTTCCTCTTCTTACATTTCTATTTCCGCATCCATTTGACTGAGACCTCCCTGCATTCTCCTTATTTACCTGCATTTGTTCTCTCTCCTCCCCCTCTTTCTTTCTTTGTCTCTGTCTCTCCAAATATATCAGTAAACATATGCATATACATATAAATTCTTGTGTAAGAGAAACAACATGATTTTGAAGCCCGTATGTCTGACTTATTTCACATGACATCATCTTCTCAAGTTGCACTCTTTTGCCTAAGAATTCCTCAAGTTCGTCTTTCGTTGCAGCAGAACAGTACTCCATCATGTTTTTCCTTCATAGTTTTTGTTAATAAAAATAAAAACCACAATCCATATTTAAAGGTCTTCTGTAATTAAAATGGAACTTTGCATAAAAATCTTCAGCAGATTTTAAATAAAGACTTAAAGTACAAAAGAACCAAATTAGATGGGAGAGTTGATGGCAACCAAAATTCAGATAGGAAGAAGATCCGTAGAGGAGAGTGACTCACGAGACAGGTGAGACTCGAAGAAGAAGCCCAGACAGCAGCCAACTTGACACCAGGGGCTTACAATGTAAATGGAATCGGACTTCTGCAGAGCAACTCAGAGACAGCTGGAACAGAAGAATACTTGAGATCCTGGCAATGTTTGAGTGTGTGTGCGTGTGTGTGTGTGTGTCTGTACATACATTAATAAATTTCAATGTCTGTGAAAAATAACAAAGTGAAAAAGTAAATTCACAAGTGAGTGAGACGAGTGATCACACAGTGGACCTGACCCTCACTAGTTTGTGCGTCGTCCCAGGACCCTGCTGTTCCGTGTGGTGCGCAGCCAGGGCTCCTGCTCTGCCTGAGCCTGCATCAGCGCCAAATGCGTCTGTGAGCGTGAAGGTGCAGTTGTGTTCTATGCTTTGATAATAAACCCTGGCTTGGATTGCGGTTTTCCTCAGTGACTTTTGCTGTTGCTCCTAATCTGGTTTGAATTCCATTGATATTGAGCAGGCTGTTGTTACTTCTCTATTGTTTTTCTCCTTCTATGTTTTATTTTTCATTGAGCAAAAAAGATATAAGCAATGCACACATTGAAGTTTATATGCTGTAAATATGTCTATACTATTGTAGATGACTTGCAAGATAAATACATAATTTTAGAAGATAAGTTTTAGTATGTACATGATTTCACCAAGGAAGGTAATACTATGCTGTGTGTGAAGAATGGATTATGAGGAAAATTCCAGGCAGATAATATAGTGGATGTGGGTCAGACCTACACCTTCCTGTATTCTTCCTAAAATGAGGCAGATCAAGAAGAAACAAACAAAAACAAATGTCCCACATTATTCACCAAAGTGGAAAGGAGCAAATTTAAAAATAACTACATGAAAGATGGAGTAAGAAAGAGAAATCACTGTGTCTTAATGTAGCTGTCTGTTGTTCAGCGCTGCTTCAAAGTTTATGGTAAAAAATAGCCATGGAGGAGGAGGAGGGAGTGAAGGGATGAGAAGTGGGAGAGGAAAGGGAAGAGAAGGGGGGGCAGAGGAGAGGACCTAGCTACAGGCCCAAGGCCATTAAGGGTGTCAGGATTGTAATAGCAGGACACTTTTACCAAAAGGCCGCTGGAAATATTCCAGCAAGCCTTACACAGAGGAACCCTCATGTTCCTGTGTACAGTGGCTGTATTTCAACCTGAGAGAGAATAAAAGCTATGAGGAGCTATCACTGAAAAATAGTAGAATAAAGCTAGCATTTTCACTCTAATTCTGAGTCATTTTGAAACTATAAATGACACCAGGATATCAAAACTAAAAAGGAAAATAGGAGAAAATGAATTCAAAGGGATTAGCTCATAGAATTTTCTTAGTAAAACTATTAAATTCTTTAAAAAGAGATTAAAATCTAACTTCCTCAAAAAGATTAGAGAAGTACAAGAAAGCATCATTAGACTGACAGTCATTTTTAAATAGCCACTTTCAAGGCAAGGTCACAGTGGAGGATTTTTTTTTTTCTTAAATCACTATACATGTACTGGAACCCAGGATTCATATCGAGTTAAGCATCTTTTCAATACAAAGGCTACAGAACAAGGCAAGGCATTCGTGGGTTTCAGGAGTTTTTGCATTGCGGTAGGGAACCTGGCAGAATCTCTCTCCACCAAAGTGGAAAGGTGCAAAAAAGGCTTGGAATGGCGCATTTTAACACACTTGGAATTTAGTGCTGAGACGAGAGTAGAGTTAGATGCCCAAGTCCCGCAGGTCTTTACAGAGTGTGGCTGGATGTGAAGAGCACCTGTGTGTGCACAGTGATGACAGAGGCTCAGGCCACTGCCCAGAGTGAGGGTGGTGGTCAAACATCGAGAGTGGAGGATCCAAAGGACAGACAGCACCATGAATTGCAACACAATGCATATGATCCTAATACTTTATGTGTGGGTGACATGGACATAAACTTTCCAGCAGCACGTATGAGCACACCCAGCCAGCTGTGGAGGACCAAACTGAGTTCAGTTCACCCAGAACACAACCCCACTGTGTGCTGTGCTTGCACAGTAGACCTAAAGCAGTGACTGAAAAGACAAAAGATCAATGAAGCCACAAAAGTGCACCAGAAAACAGAAACCCGAGGAAGCAGAGATCATGATTCGTTATGAAATGTACTATAATTAAAGCCCATGGGCGCTAAAGGTGAAAATTAATGTTTTTACTGCTCACAGTTCAATTGAAAAATGTATTAATAATCCACGTTAATGAGGATAGAGGCAAAATAACCTAAAAATTATTGTTTTCTATTTTTTAAAAATACACAATAGTTGTAATTTATTAATTTCCCCCACAGGTGTATGCCTTTGAAATCCTGACACTACGCATATTTAAAATTAATCAAATTAAAAAACATAGTTTGATGGTGACAATGAAGGTTATTCCTGTGAGCAACATACTTGTATCCACATCAAGGCAAGGAAGAGGAAGTCCTGCCTTGGGTGGTGACAGGAAGAGGTCTTTTTTCTCCACGTCTGCTCCTGCACTCATCCTCTGGAGGAGGCTGGTACCGGTGACACCCAGGAGAAGTGTACACCTGCCTCCTTGACACCGGTTTCTAAATCCAACCCGATAAAAAGAGTACTGTTCCTTAGTGAAGGGACAGCTGGGGCCGTGGGATAGCTGGCTGGAGGCACTTGGCACTTCCCTGCTCCACGAAGGGAACAAAGCAGCAGGTCTGCTGGGTGCTGAGGCGAGTGGGCAGAGGGAACACTGGACTCCAACACAGAGACAGAACCTCGAGATGTTCAGTACCGCGGACAGCACCATGGAAGCCACTACAGCCCATCTGGGCCCCACCAGCTTTTTATAAGGGAGAAAGAGGAGGCAGAGGGAGAGAGGGAAGGAGAAGGGGGAAAGGAAGGACAAAGGGGAGGGGGAATAAACACAAGAAAATAAAATTAGAGGTAAAAAATATAATAACGGGTACTACAGAAATTCAAAGGACAAGTACAGATTACCTAATAACTTGTGTACTAATTCTGGAAGAAACAGACACATATCTGAAC
>PVIR01034442.1:0-17168 GCA_004026965.1 Petromus typicus
CTGGGCGCTCTTCAGGCGTGGGCATGGAGGCCAGTAAGCTCCAAACCCAGTGCAGATTTGGTGGCACAGTCACTGTTTCCTGAGCCGCCCGCTGCTAACCTCAGTCCCTGGGCGCTCTTCTGGTGTGGGCCTGGAGGCCAGTAAGCTCCAACCCCGGCGCAGATTTTGTGACGCAGAGTCGGTGCCACAGTCGCCGTTTCCCCCTCACAAATTACTTTCATAGGAGCCATGTATCTGTATCTTACAAACAAGAGCCTTGTATCTTATCTTGCAAGCCAAGGTAGCAAACAACTCAACTCTGTCGCATTATCATTTAGCGACCTGTGTAGGCGTGACCTCTGACTGCATCTAAGTTTATGTTAGCAATACTTAGCACAATGCCTGTTAACAGCTGGGAGTCATTATAAACATGAATAGATAAAAAGTGGTATCACTATATACACAAAGTATTATAAAACAAGACTTAAACATTCTAAATTTTCAGTTACTTTTCCATAAGTATAATAGAGATATAAGGGGGAAAATGTAATATTCTACAATGACAGTCAAATTGATCACACTTGTAAAACTAAGGATATGCTAATTCTGGATTGTTCTTCTATAATCTCTAATAAAATTTTAATCATGACTGATAATAACAGTTCAACTATCAATAGTATATCAGCCTCTCATGCACTTTCATTTCATAAATGGCAAATCCACACTCCTGTTTAGGAGCATTCAGTCAGCTTATTTATGTTTTTCTTGAAAATGGTTTTTAAAATGTTAATATGAGAATTTCATTTTTATCACTACCCCAGAGCTATCATTATATCAAGCTGATTAAATAGCATAGTCCCTGGACAAAGGAAATTGAAAGAAAATATATTACATGCATGTACACCTTAATATATTTTAGTCCTCTGGGTAAAATACAGACTCTCATTTCAAGCTGCTCAAATAGATGGTACAGCAGAGGAGTTCAAAAATATACATATATTTAACCAAATAAAATAATGTAAATCAGGTCTTTGGTGGTAAACTACCATTTCAAACTATGACATGGTAACAGCCTCACTAATTACATAGGTTGGATTACCTCATCACAAAGGGATGGAATTAAAGTGATGATAGATGTTATCGCTAACAGATCAAATGGGAGTAAACAACCATGTTATTAATCAATTCTGACTCTACTACTACCTCGGGCCATTTCTTTAATATCCCTCCCTGCCTCAACTACTGTAACTGTCATAACTAGCCATATCTCTAATGTCTGAGGAATTAGGTTATGGATTTACAAAGCCTAACTGTGGGAATGAGTGAACATTCTCAACAGAGAATTCATACCAGACAAAATGTGATGCCAAGTAATGTTGATTAGTATACACTAGATATGAATGGCTCGGGTAATGACTGGCCAGGGGACCTGAATGCCTCGTAGGATTTGAATACTAGAAATTGGCCTCATTTTCTCACCCAAATGAAAGAGAGAAATGCTAATTTCTTCACTTGAACACTGGCAAATGACAACAATAGGAGTAGGCAATTGATTTTTGGATTCTAAAAAAAAATTTTTTTTTGGATTCTGCATACAGATGTGATATGTTCCAACATACTGAACAAGCTTAGCAATTTACAGGAATTAAAGTGTAAATATGGACTAATGACAAATACATGACTTTCTACAAAAATTCTAGTCTGACATGGGGGCAAAGTGAAAAAAAATCTTTCGACAAATATCTCAATTCAAGCCACATTTCAGTCCACAGAAAGTTAATTTTGATACAAATGAACTCCCCCAGGAGACCACAAAACAACCAGTAGGACTGTTTTATCTAATGTGAAATGAGTTTAACAAAAATGATCATGGCATTCTATCCAAGTTTCCCTTCAACAGTTTCAAAGACTCACTTATTAATAAAATGAAACAATATTATTTGCCATCTCCTAATGTCTTTCTAATGCTCATACTTGTCCCTTACCCTTTTCCCTGATGACCTGTTTTTATCAGGCATATAATAAGTAGCTTGTTGTCTCTGCTCAGACAGGAACCAAAGGAGCTTCCTCCTCATTTGGTCAAGCTTTGGTCTCATTGGCACAACTTACTGCCCTGCATCTCCCAGTGCATCTCAGGCCCAGTCAGGCTGTCCGGCTTTCATTACATACAAGATTACATGGTCCATGCTTGTGATCAGCTCATAAATTTACTACTAAGAACCCTCACTACATTTCACACTCTCCGTCAGGATATATGAGAACCAACAGATGATTTCCCTGGGACCTGAAAGATGGTCAAAATATCCAGAGCTCGCTTCGGCCCCTACTTGCATAACTATGTCACACTACTCATTTTACTCTGTTGTACCTGCTCCATGTGCCATAGGAGTACCTTGTCAGACCTCTCAGAATTGAGAAGGAGAACAAGTGATTTTTTTTTTCACTTAGGTTTTCTTCTCAACGAATCTGAAAGACAGACTTCTTACCACTTGATTCCTATTCTTCTGGTCCTTTTCCTTTCCTCAACTCATGACAAGCTAGGATGAATGACTGTACCTGATCAAGGCTGGGGGTGAGTATAACCAATAGGCCCCATTTTCCAAATGGAAACACAAAAATCAATTCACTCCTAGATACTGGTTAGTCCACAGGTTCCAGAGGCCTGAAATCCCAAGCATAAAGAGTTCATGGCTAAGAGCAAGACTAAAGAGGAAGTGGGCAACACTAGCACCACTGCCACGGGTCCTGGACATCACTGGTGTGCCACCACAAGGCTACACCAGGCAGAATAATTTTCACATACCCTAATTTGTACTGTTAGTTTGTCACATACAGTCAGGGGTGCCAGTTTCGGAATGGAAACTGGATTAAGCAAGCATCAAGATTTCCATGTTTGCCAGTGGGAATTAAGCTCATATGAAATACAGTGCACCAAACATAGGAAAGGGATTCAGATGCTAGGTAGCTAGAAAACATGTCAGATGTCTACTGCAGCATGGATTTCTACTGTTAGGTCAACCATTTTCTTCCTGTGTGACATAATGACCACACTGGGTGATGCCCTTTCTTAGCTAGGATAATGGTGATTAGAGGTGGGGGATGATAGATTTCAAAATGCCTGCTATTGACCTAGAAAATCAGGAAATAAAAAATCGCAGTTACAAAAAGCTTTAATGCCAAGCATTTTTATTTTCAGGTCCTGCATAGTATACATAAGAAGCTATTTTGAGATTCAAGTTTTCAATTTGTTTTAGAAATTTCAATCCAAGAGCTTGTGTAAAGCATATAGTACTCAATAACCCAGGCTACAGTTCATTGAAATGAGCAAAGATGCTTCCTCATAAGTTTATAAATCAAATAAGAATTTCTAGTTTGGGTGAATAGAGTCCATCTTTAGAAATAGCAATGCCTGAGTATATTTTGTTGGTTTATGCATATACTATTTTGGCTTTGTTTAAATCACAACAAAAAGCTGGCATGTAATTTTTAGGGCTGTGGACTTCTCCTGTATTTATCCAAGATTCCAATTGCATTGATTCAAAGAACCAAGTGCAAGAGAGGCAAAGATAACTCCTCTGCAAGATGCTTTTAGGGATACTTAAAAGACAGGTCCATTTCCATATGCAAATGAGCTCTTTATTAAACCTTCCTTTTGTATGGAAACAGTAGAAAACCCTTTCCAGAAAAGAACACTTAGAGATATGCACAAATAAGCATAAAAGTATTTCTGAACTTCAGGAGTGCTTTTGATCTATGTAATAATATGAGATTTTTATGTAAATCACAGAGCATTCTTATGATTCTAAACTACTAGGGAAGATTATTAAAAAAAACTATGCGTAGATGTACATAACTTTTAATGCAAATTGGGAAATGAATTAAAAAGTTGTCAGCTGATACAGGAATGAGCCTAAAAGAACATTACATTAAATGAAATAAGCTGGTCACAGAAAAAAAATATTGTATGTTCTCCTTCATAGACAGAAGCTAAAAAATTCAATGTGATTTATATATAGAATGTATAATAAAGTTCATTAGAGGCTGAGACAGCAGAGGGCAGGGAGCACAGAGAAAAGATGATAACAGGAGCCAAAATATGGTTAGAGAAGAAGACTAAGTTCTACTAGTCTACAGGACATGTGGGTGCCTCTGTTTATATCAAAACTGCAGTAGAGGACTTTGAGCATTCTCCCCACAAAAAGGACAAACTTTTGAGTAAATAAAACTGTTTAACATGCACTGTTTGCATTCATTAAGCAATCACATTGTACCCCATAAACACACTGTGTATCAATTAAAAACTAAATGTTTCCAAAGTTTTCAACTGGTAAATTCAATTGCATCCTTTTTGTCCCAAATAATGCTCCATAAAAGTTAGATTTCCTGTCCATGGCATGCCATCCAATTGATTCTGGGCAACAGTGAGACTCTACTGCTTTAGCTTTCTCATTGCTGAGACAAAACGCCTGACACCTGCAACTTAAAGGCGAAGAATTTTATTTTTGGCTCAAGATTTTAAAGATTTGATTTCTATGGTGCACTGGAACCAAGGCAGGAACATCATGGTGGGAAAAAAGAGAGAGAAAAGCCACTCAATTCATGGTGATTAGGAGGCAGGAGGTGGGTTAGGCTAGAGGAAGAGGAAGAGATTGCAGACAGGATGTACTCTTTTAGGTCACATCCCAGGTCACTCTCCAACTAGGCCCCATCCTCTAATGCAACATTCATCTATGCACTAGTAAAGGGATATATCCACTAATGAGTGTACAGATGGCATAACCCTACTACCTCCTAAAATTCCCATCTCTGAGCATAGGAGATTGGGAGGCACTTTAGATCTGAGCCACGACAGTCTGTCCTTTTGTCCCCCAAAAGTTTCATATCTGTCTCATTATGCAAAATGTATGCAACTCACTTCTAAGAGGTCTAAGGTCTTAACAGTTTTAGTACCTAATGTTGAATGTGATGATGATATGTATATATAATGTACCAATAAAGATTTAAATTAAAAAAAATGTCCCAAGGCCATTGTCTCCTCTGACAGTTAAGGCAAACTCCGCAGTGAGTCTCTGTGGGAAAAAACCAAAATAAAAGTTACATGATTTGGGGATATTATGGAATAGGGTAAATTTTTTATTCTAAAAGGAGGGAAAATGGAAGAAAAATCAACTGGGTCAAAGCCAAACTGAAACACAATAGGGGAAGTATTAAATCCTGTAGTTTCATGTCCAGCTTCTAGATCATGTAGTCCTGAGATGTGAGTTCAAGAGGGCTTGAGTGGCCTCACCATCATGGCCTTGTCAATTGTAGCCCACATGGCCTTCAGTTGGGTTGGTTGTACTCACTGCCTGAGGCTTTCCTCAGCAGATGATCCATGTTCCTGGCACCTTCACCTTCCTGGGAGAGGACTGTACGCTGCACTTTCAGCTTCACTCTCCCAGATTTACACGCCACTCTCTCAGGATCTCTCAGCAGGCACTTTGAATCTGATGCACATTTTTGTCGAGGCTTTCAAGCCTTCCTTTGTAAAGTAGGTGGAAGCTTCCATGACCTCACAACTCCTACCAAGTCTTTCAACGACTTTACAAATTTTTGCAACTTTGAGCTGGTGAAAGGTGGGCTTTGAACAATTTCTGAAATGTCTTTAGGCATCTTTCTTACTGTCCCAGTGGTTAAGTATTTATTTAGTGGTACTTATCTGTTGCAATCATGCATTTCTCAGCCCCAACTCTGCAGAAGGTTTCTTTTTGCCTGAACTTCTTCAACATTTTTAAATATTTCTATTTTGCTTGTTGTTCCTGCTTCTCACTGTGAATTTAGCTAAGAAGTCAGCAGTACCCATGCCACAGCCTGAACACTTGTTGTCTTGAAATTGTCAACAGGCCAATTAGTCCATTGCCTTTGAAGTCTGCCTCACACACCATCTTTGGACATGGAGAAAATGTCTCTGTGTGAATATGACATGAATGGCTTCTAGTCCAATTCTCAAGAGTCTTCATGAGCCTAGTCTTCATTGTCTATATTCTTATGATAATTCTGAGTTTTTTTAGTTCTGGCCAATGTCACTCAGAAAGCTCTGCTTACAAAGTTTTATGGCCTTTCTAGCATGCATCTCTAAACCTTCTAACTATTCCCAAGAGCAAGATTTAAATTCCCAGATAACCAGAAAGGGGAAAGAAGGGTAATATCCTATTCTAGGGCACACCCCCAATGACTTAACTTTCTTCTGAGCAGACTCATCTCTAAGTGTTTCTGCCACATCCCAATAGCTCCCTCAGCTAGGAACCAAGCCTTCAGCAAATAAATGTCTGGGAGACACTTGAGATCCAGCACAACATGATATATCTGATAAGGGACTGATGTCTAGACTGTATAAAGCACTCGGGCAAATGGCCAGGCATGATGTGATACACATGTAATCCCAGCATTCATAGTGGGAGTACGGAGGCAATGGGATCACCATGAGTTCAAGGCTATCCAGAGATACATAGTCAGTTTGAGGCCAGCCAGGGCTTTGTAGTGAGACTTTGTTTCAAAAAACAAAGAGAGAAAAAACAAATTTTATGTATACGGGGCGGGTGGTAGGGTGGGTAGGGCTATGGGAAAAAAATGAGAATTAAGTTGTGTCTTATACTGGTACAAATCCCCATTGTGGAGTGCAGTCATGATGTGTATATTTAATGTACCAATAAAAATTTTAAAAAAACCAAAGTGAGAAAAAAGCCCCACAGAATGAGAAATTACTTTAATAGATGTCTTCAAAGTTAACATACAGTTAAAAGGTACATGAAAAGATGCTCTACACTAGTAATTTTCAGATAAATATAAATGAAAACCACAGGGAAGTGTCATCCTACATCTATTAGGATGGCCACAATCAGGAAAACTAAATAAAATTCAATTCATAAAATAGGAGAGTCATTTCAAATCAAATAGCTAATTATGTATGGCTCACGATACATAATATGTATACATACATATATATGTATGTGTGTATTTGTATGTGTGTTTTTTTTGTATATATATATATATATATATCAGATGACAACTCAACAATAAAATCACAAAAGAAAAGAAGAAAGGGAAAGGGAAAAAACACAAGAAATGAAAGATAAAAGAGAAATAAAGGTTTTTTAAATAAGGAGAGGAAGTATTGAATGGAGGAGAAGGGAACAGGAAAAAATAAGAATTAAGGTTTATTATGTGCAAGTACAAATTCCATATGGTGAAAGTAATCATTATGTATATCTAAACTGCACAGAAAATCTTAGTTAAAAATAGGTGTAAAATTTGAATAAACATTTCTCCAACAAAGATATACAAATAACCAATAGACCCATGAAATAGTGCTCAACATCATTAGTCATTAAAAACTCCCAAATCAAAATAACACTGGGCTATTATTTCAATAGCATAATCATAAAGACAGGCATGTGCTGATAGGATATGCAGAAACTGACACCTTCATACGTTGTGGATAAGAATTAATATTTTGCAGCTTCTTTGCAAAAGCAGTTTAGTAATTCCACAACTGTTAACTAGAGAGTTATCAAACCATTCAGCAATTCCACTCTTACCTATATACATAACGTAATTGAAAATAAACACTCAAATATTTTTGTACAAATGCTCATAGTGACACCATTCACAATAGCTAAAAGGTGAAAATAACCTGCCTATCTATCAACTGGTAAATGGTTCAGTAAAATGTGCCATAGTCATAAAATAGAACATTACTTAGCTACATCAATCTGTGATGTGCTATTAAACAGTATGACATATATAAAGTTTGAGTACATGATAGTTAAAAATGAAGAAGCCACACAGAATATGATTCTATTTTGAAATGTCCAAATAAGCAAGTCTACAGAGACAAAGACTAAATTAGTGTCTCTTACAGGTTGGTGGGAGTGAGAACAGAGAATAATTGAAGTGTAGGGAAACTTTCTGTGATGAAGAAAATATGAGGAATAAGATAGTGGGGAAGTTTGCACAACTCTGTGGATACAATGAAAAGGAATGAGTTTTATATTATAAAAGGTTGAATTACATGGTGTGTGTTATGTCTCAATTTTAAAAATGAATAAACAGAAACAAAAAATGAAGGAAGGTCTTTGAATACAGTAAAGATAAGTTTCTATCCTGGAGCACAGCAAGGTCCTGTGAATCAGTCTTCTTCTCCCCTAATGGCATAATTCACAATAGAATTAAACTAGTAGTTTCAATCTCTAACCAGTTCAGCAGAACTGGAAGTCAGTTAGTGCTCCTGTAAAAATATATCATGTGTTCAGGTATACAATAAAATTTATCTTAGTGACTATTTATAGCAACTTAATGAGGAGGGATGTATGTAAATATTAGGAAGAGAGTTATAGAAAGAGAAATAAAGGTATCATACCAGAAAATGATGGTTAGGCCAAAGAACCTCACCTAATACTATCCTTAATTTCAGTCATTTCTGTTGTTTTATTAGATACGGGACGATATTAAGAAATACTAAAATATTGCTAACTGATCGGCCACTTCATGATTCCCCAAGGTCTTCTTCAAAACCAGGGCGCTACAGCTTCACATATTTATGGCCCCAAGTTGCTCCAGCAGAGATATGAAAGCAAAACCTGACAAGTGTTAAGATTCTGAATTTCCCAGTAGAATGACTGGTTTCATGAGAAACCAGTCTTTTTCTATCTTTTGAGCCTCAAGGGAAAATGAGTTGAATAAAGAGTATGAAAAGAATATTTGTCTCTCAGAACTAATTTCAATGTTTCCACCTAGACTTTATGACTTCCTATTGATGAGTTAGGGTACGAGGGACACTATGCAAAGGAAATGCAGGGTAAGCACTGGGGAGGTTTCCAGATACATTTTGAAATCAATATTAAGAAATTCCATCCTACACTTTTTCTAACACATTCATTTAGGGAGGAAGAACATGACTTAACACAGCTTGATTCTTTTTTAGTCCCTTCCCCTTCTTACTGCCTTTCTCCCTCTCTGTCTCCCTCCCTCTTTTCATCTCTAAACCCTCTGTATCCATTTTTATTCTTATTGTTATTATTATCATTATTTTAGTTCATGTATATGACGTATGATGTTTACATTCATTATAGGTATTTGGTGCCTATATCTGAAATATCTTAATTCTTCTTACTTCCTCTTTCTCTCTCTCCTCACCTCACCCTTGGTCTCTTGGACCCTTTCCCCTGATTACCAGGAAAGTAATATCCTTGTATCCTTGCATCAATCCATTATTTTGCTCTTTATTTGTACTTCACCTTACTCAAATCTGAGATATCATATGGTATTTAAGATTGTGTGTTTGGCTTATATCTCTTAACACTTTATTTTTCAGTATCTATTTCCTTTCATAGTCTTAGATTTATTATTCTTTGTAGCTGTATAGTATTCCACAATGTATGGAAACCACATTTTCTTTAACTATTTGTTTTTTGGTGGGTATATAGGCTGCTTCCAGGGTTTAGCCATTATGAATTGTGCTGCCATAAACATTGGTATTCATATATCACAGTACTATGATTTCTTTACCTTTTTTGAGAAGATATCTAGCAGTAGAATAGCTGGACCAAATGTAATTTCTTTTTTAATTTTAATTTTATTAGTATTTGTTTACAGTATATGAGGTTTACATTTATCTTGAAGAGTGAGTGCATGTACATAACACAGCTTGTTTCTTTTTTTAAGCCCTTTCCCCTTCCCATCTCCTTTCCGCTATCTCAAAAAAAATTCTCTGTCCATATCTGTGTTATTATTCTAGGTTCATGTTTATTGCATACAGTGTCACTTTCACTGTGCATATTGGGTTCCTTGGACTTGGACCCTTTCCTCTTCAAGAAAACCATCCTCTTGTTTCCTTCCATTAATTACTTATTTTCCTTACACATATTAGAGACACAACACAGCATGTAAGATTGTGTGTCTTATTTATTTCATTTTACATTATACAGTGTGTTCTTTGTGTATCTATTTGTCCTACAAATGTTTTGAATTTATTCATATTTATAGCTGAGTAGTATTCCACTATGTTTAGATATCATATTTCTTTATCCATTCATCTTTTGAAGGACATAAAGGTTGTTTCCCGGATTGGCTATTATGCATTGTGCTGCTACAAACATTGATAGACATGCATCACTGTAATATAAGCTCCCTTCAGACAATATCTAGAAGGGGAAAAGTAGTCCTATGGAATTTCAAATTTCTAATCTCCAAATAGATTTCCATTATGGTTGAGCGAGCTTATATTCCTGCCGACAATGCAGGAAGGTTCCATTTTCACCACAGGCATGCCAGTATTTGCTCTTTTTTAACCTCTTGGTGATTCCCATTCTTTCTGGTACAAGGGAAATCTTAGCACTGTTTTAATTTGCATTCCTCTAATGGCAAGACATGCTGAACATATTTCCACATGTTCACTGGTCACTTGCACCTCTGAGAAGTCTCTGTTCATCCCAGTTTTCCATTTCTTATTTGGTTCTTGTTTTTAGGTGATCTATTTTTTGAGTTCTTTATTTATTTTAGATATTCGTCCTCTGCAGAATAGCTGATAATGTTTTCCCCATTTAGGTTTCTCTGTACTAATTGATCCTTTACATTGCAGAAGCTTTATTCTTTTTTCCTTTTAGGATATTTTTTCTTTTTAAAAATTAAATTTTTATTGGTACATTATGAATACACATCATTATCACATTAAACATTGAGAGTTTGTACCAGGATATGACATGACTAGACAGGTCTCATCTTGTAGCCCAGGTCACCCTCAAATTCATAGCAATCCTCCTGCCTCTGCCTTCAGAGGGCTGGGATTACAGGTGTGAGCGACCAGGTCCGGCACTATGAGAGTGGTACTGGGGCTCAAACTCAGGACCTTGCACTTGCCAGGCAGATGCTGGAACCACTGAGCTAAATCCCCTCCCCTAGTGCAGAAGCTTTTTAACTTATTGTAATCTCATTTGTTGATTCTTGCTGTTATATTCTGCAATTGGGATTCTGTTCAGAAAATCTCTGCCTACACTCATGACCTCAAGTGTTTCATCTATTTTGACCACTCGTGTGTCTACACTGTTCCCTTCTGGTCAGACCTGCAAGCTGGTTGCAGGTGGCTACCTATGTTCTTTACAGCTGAAGGGACACTACAGTGACTAGGGTGGCATGCCTACCATCGTGTTGCAAGTGCAAGTCCAATGCTAGGCAATTCAGGTGCACTGTCTGCTCCTCAGTTGGCAGACAGCCTGGTAGACACTCTTGCAGAGCTACTGCCAGGAGGTCTGTATGTGCTTGCCTGTGACTCAGTGGGCCAATCTGGGAAGTGGGATCATTAGGCAAGTGCCAGGGGCCTGGACACCTGGCCAGCAGCTCAGTTAGCATCTTGGCACATAAGCCTCTTGAGCTCACAAAACTGTGCTCAGCTGCCATTGACCCTGTCAGGAAAGCTGGGGATAGCAGAGAACATGAAAAGACCTCGGTGAGGCCTTGCCAACTAGAGAGTTAAACCTCTGTTAGAGAGAGAGTAGCTAAGAAAAATAGAGAGCTGAAAAGGCCGGCCCGGCTCACTTCATGCTGAGACAAAACTCCCTCCTCCTCCCTACATTTTAAGCACAAGAGAAATGAAGTGGGGAGGAGGAGGACTGTGTCATAGACACTCATCTAGTGTATAAAACATATCTGTACCCACACACACACACATCCGCGTATACAAGCACATGTATATTCTACTATGCTCATTATATAACACTCAAATTCACATGCATCCTTTTTACTGGAAGCCTTGAATGTGACTCTGCTGTAAGTGTCACACAGACAACACATGGGCAGCACACAAGGACCACGAAGCATTCATCCAGTAGTGTACACTTGGTAACAGAAGCAAAAAAGGCCAAGTCGGGGGTCTCAGAGCCCCAAGTAGCCCGTGAAGTTAAACCAGCTCTGCAGAGGAGAGAAGGCCGTGCTCAGTACGTAATCAAAGAGGCTGAGAACAAAGACCGTCAAGCAACAGCTCTGGGTTCCCTACCTTCCTCCAGCAAGGAAGCTGTCTATTTATTTTCTCTTTTTTTCCTAATAAAATGATTTTGCTTTCCCAGTTCTCTTCCCTTTCCATAATGTGATTTTTGTTTCTCCCTCAAAACTCATATTGCTAACTCTTTTATTAATGTAGGCTTTTTTTTTACAGACCCTAGATAAAAATCTAGCCTCACAAGATGTAATATGTTTTGGTGCATCAGCCGGAAAGATAAGACTTGATCCTTCTAGTTCTTTTTATTGGGGCTAAGTTTTACTGTCCCAGTGGCCATCTCAGCCCATGGTAAGAGGACTCCAAGAAAAGTAAATGTCTTCAGAATGGTCAGTGGCTAGCTGGGAAAACCTTCCCTACTCCTTACTTGGCCTCCCCGCAGAGGAGAGGGAGGCAGATTGAAGGAGCAGCTTCAAATGCAATGGGGGGAGAACTAATGTTAGAGCTCCTCCTAGTGGACCTTGATACTAACCAAAATGGAAACTTGTGAAATCTTCAAGTCTAGGGTACACTTCATGCCATTCAATCATTTGGACTCCCACTGTCAATTAAATGGTGGGTAGTGCTGACAGCCAGCCTTAAGATTTGGAAGACAGGCTTTACTGGAACTGTCTCACCTGCTGCCCCCCGTACACTCTAGAGGGGACTGTTGAGTCTGTGCTGCCTCGGATTCCTTTTTGGTTTGATCCTCCACTGCTGAGGAGATGGTCTTAGCTCTTGAGATTCGTGGGTCTTACCTGTTCAGGTTGAGTGAATGGTCTCATAACTTGCTGTGAATGTGTGACGAGAACAATCTATCTTTTACTGATCTTATGTTTCAACCTTACCTGTCACTCTGTCCTCTGCTCTTTTGGGAAGCCTTCTTTATACAGATTAGAGAGGGATGAACCTGCACAAAAGGTTTAATTAGTCCTGCCTTGCCAACAACTGAAACACTCAAGTTTATAAAGATTCTGGAGATAGAAATGTCATCTGAGATATGGAGCCCATGCCCTGTTTCTGGGTCCAGACACAAAAAGGACATACAAGGACCAGCCCAGTCCCATGTCCTAAAACCTGACTCCTTGCCCAGTGGGCATGAGAGACAGAAGCCGAGGCATGTTCCACGTAAGCACACAAGCTCAGGAGTAGCACAGACAAGCCGAGGGGAGGGCCTCTGAGCTCCTCTTTTACCTCCTTTTGCTGACCCAAAGGATATAAACTCAGTCAGCCAGTCAGCCTGGAGGCTTTGGATGTCCTTCTCTGGATGGCCAGGATCATCTTCAACCATACAGATAGAAGTGGCTTCTCAGGTGGTGGTTGATGCCACCCATGTGACACAGTGGAGCTTGTGAATATACGCGTAGCAGTCCAACAGGTCGCTGTCCCTCACTTCTTTGTATTCCTCCTCTCAGTCTCCCTTTCCCCTCCTAGCTCTGACTCTCGAGTGTAGGGAGATAACTGATAAATGTACTCTTACCAACGGGCAATTTATGGTGCTAAACAATGAAGACATTCTTTCAATGGTTTAAGTGCATTAGAGATAAACCTTTTCAGACTGAGCCTCAGTACAGCGTAGGCAGTTCTGCAATGGGGGAAATTGCCTTGGTGACTAGATAGACAACATAGGATGTGCTGAGATCTCCTTGTCTTGGGGTCCAGGGCTGAGATTTCTTCTGGAATCTACCTGGCTCTGTGTATCCCCAGAAGTAAGACACTTCATCCACAGGCAGTTGAACCCTTGATGTGAGATCCTGGCTAGATCCTTCCCACCCTCTCCTCTCACCTTCCATGTACTCACTATTCCTTACAAGCCAGTTAGAAACCTCAAGAAGTGTTTAAATCTCTATAGGGAACAATATACAGGGTGCCCTTGAGCTTGTCCTGCTTCTAGAGATTATTGATCAGTCTTGGGTCAACACTAAGGAACAAGATCAAAACCCCAAATCATCCACAGGTGACCTTTTCAGGGCCAATTTCCTTTGCACACATAAGCCAAATTAAAAAATAAATGAACAGGGCTGGGGATTTAGCTCAGTGGTTCTGGCACCTGCCTTGCAAGCCCAAGGGCCTGAGTAACCACATACTACAATGGCGGGCGTGGTGGCTCTTGCCTGTAATCCCAGCACTTGGGAGGCAGAGGCAGGAGGATTGCTGAGCTTGAGGCTGAGTTCAGGCCCAGCCTGAACTGTAAAGCAAGTCCTTGTCTCTAAAAACTAAATAAACAAACAAACAGAAACCCATCACTTTGAAATCTTGCTTTAAAGCTATTGTAACACCCTTAAAAGAGGCTCCCAGGAACCCTCTGAACTTGAGACATGGCATAATTATTATTATTAGAGACATAAGCAAGGCTGCAAGTTTTCTTGTTCAATTTCCCAAAGAAAAGAAGACTCACCAGGGACACTGACTAAACCCATGCATGGTATTTGAGGATAAATCTCGATGAAGACGTGGAGCTGGGGAGGAGGGAAATCAAGGCTGCATGTCCCATCTCACTTTACAAGGCAGGAGGACATATGTCCAGGAAGGAACCTGCAATAGGGCAGGCTGAGGCCTAGTGAAGCTTTCTTCCTCATTTTAGCCTTGGACCCAGAAGAGACTTTGCCAGGGGATGCCCAAAGGTAAAGACACTCGCACACTCAGTCTTTTTCTTTAGATGGACACCTGCCAATCAAACACTACACCGCATTCACCACAGAAAGTCTTTGTAAAATTTGGAAAAAATTAGATCCTGAGAGGTGAAGGGAAAGGTTCTTGTCTTTTACGGTACAAGGGCTTATCCAGAGTTCCTATTAGGAGGCCAAGAAAGGTAGCCAAATGTGTGGAGGGGCTATCAATTATAATACCATCCACCATTTAGATCTATTTTGCAAAAAGGAAGGAAAATGGGGAGATGTATCTTATGACCAATTTTTTTTTCTTGCAAATCACCTCAAATGGATGTCTTAGTGATCTCCTGATGCTTCTCAATTACCTACTTCGGGACCAGTCTCCTCCCTTTGTCCCAGTGGGGAGGAATCCAAGTTTAAGGCCCCAACAGAGAAAAAACAAAACCCAGAAAGCCTGGATAGGGGATCTGTGCCCCTACGTCCCAGACGCAGGCCCCATGTGCCAGCTGGTGGCCCTCTGTTCCAATCACAGAGGACAGGATGAAGCCATCCTATTCTCTGATGTTGAGGTAGGAAAAATTAAACACGATTGGGGAAGTTTCACAAGTGATTGTGACATGTACGTTCAAGCCTTTGAGAATAAAATCTACAGACAGGATGTTGTGATGTTTTTCTTCAGTGAGACTTTAAACCCAGGAGAAAAAAGAGAGGATTCTCTGAGCTGAAGACAGGAAGTGCCTACCATGAGACTCATAGACATGTAGTGAATGAGGCAAATGAAGATGATCAACTGGAGAAGATCTACACCCCTCTGGGTTTATTACACACACCAAGGAGACAGGGACCATTTACACTTTCTTTAATGTACCAAAGAAGAGCTAAAATCAGCAAAATACAAACCAATAAACTATATGGTGCTGGGCCAAGTTTATCAGGAGAAAGAACCCTCATCAGTATTTTGACAAAGGCTTAAATCTGTTATGACTGCACTCATAAGCCTGTAGAGTAATGAAAGAGAAGTCATCCTCAAGGACAGATTCATCTCCCAGTCTGCTCCTGACATTCCCCATAAACTCTTCGAGCTTATATCTGATCGTGACCAGGAAAATGTAGGGCTGCGTGATTGTCTCTGAGAGGCTACAAAGGTCTTTTACAACAGGGGCCAGAAATTGAACAGAGAGGAAAAAACAGGCATCAAGAGTTAGCTGCTGCTCTCCAGGCTGTCCAGTTAACAAGTCCAAACTGTGCTGTCATTGTAAAAAGTCGGGATATTTCAAAAAGGATTGCCCCCAACAGGAAGAAACCTGACAAAAAACGGTCCTATGTTAGCCCCCCAGTCCCAGTCCCACCTGTCAGGGACATCACTGAGAAAAATTCAATCCTTCTTTCTAAACCAAGAAAACTCCCAATAAAGGTGCCTGCAGCTTCATACTCAGGCTCCCCTCACCCTTGGTCACACAGTGAAGTCCCAAGTTGGTGTAATTGTAGGGAGCAAGCTCATGCGCTTTTTAAGTGGACACTCACGCCCATTTTTTCTGTTCTTAATTCTCCCCTGGACCATGCTCTACACAGACAGCTGTAGTCCAAGGCATTTCAGGATGCCCTGAGGAAAGATTGTTCTCTAAGCCTGTGTTGTGCACCTGAGAGGTACACACACGCATGCACACTCACGCTCACACGCACACATGCATGCACGTATACACACTCTTTGGGTATGAGAGGAAACATCCTTAACTTCCTGGCCTCCTGAGTTCTAACGTATCCCAAGAAAAGGTCTAGATCTGTCAACCGTAAGTCACTTATTTAGGTCTGATTATTTTTCAGTGAAAAAGGGCACTAAGTTCAGAGGGAATCCAACCCACCATAGACTTTACTTTGCCAAAACATTAAACAGCTGAGAGCCTTCTCGGAGGTGACTAAGTTTTTCACAAATTGGATTCCTGGATATGCTGAAAAGTCTAGTATCTCTTACTACCTTCTGAAAGAGATCTGAGACATAAAGATTCAGATCTGAGATACAAAGTCTCATCTCCTTGTCTGGAGCTGAGGTCTGACAGGCTTTCCAAGTTCTCAAGGGAGCTCTACAAAATCTTCCTGCATTACGGTTCCCAACTCAAGACAAGCATATTATCTTCCTAACTGAGGTCCAGGGAGTGGCTTTAAGCATTGTCACTCAGGCTCTGGGTAGCTGGTAGCCTATTTAAGCAAAGAACTAGACACTGTGGCCAGAGGATGGCCAGGCTGTTTGTGGGCTTTAACAGCAGCAGGCGTATTAATTCTAGAGGCTCATAAACTCACCTAGAGAATACTGTTGTAATCAAGTACTCTCATGACCCTGGGAGACTTCTGTGCCCCAGTTCAACCCTCGGACTTTTTTTTTTTTTTTTTTTTTAATTATCTTTATTGGTACATTAAATATACACATCATGATTGCGCTCCATAATGGGGATTTGTACCAGTATAAGACACAACTTAATTCTCATTTTTTCCCATAGCCCCACCCACCCTACCACCCCCCCATATATATAAAATTTGTTTCCTTACTTTTTTGTTACAATCTCCACATTGTC
>PVIR01034443.1:0-17161 GCA_004026965.1 Petromus typicus
TTGACCTCCTTGCAAATGTCCAGTTTTCTACTATAGGCATAGTTTCATTATAATGTTCTGCTATTTCCAAACAATAGCATTATTTTATTTTATTTTTTTATTATCTTTATTGGTACATTAAATATACACATCATGATTGCACTCCATAATGGGGATTTGTACCAGTATAAGACACAACTTAATTCTCATTTTTTCCCATAGCCCCACCCACCCTACCACCCTCCCATGTAAGTACTACTCTGCCATAAAAAATGATAAGTTTGAATCATTTCTACTTAAATGGACATACCTTGAGGATATCCTCATAAGTGAAATAAATAGGTCACAGATAGATACATATCGCATCTTTTCTCTGGTATGAGAAAATGAAGATGTAAATGAGTCCTAGCATTGTATGTTATATATTGTGAAAGAGAAAATGCTCAATGTAAAATAAGGTGAAAGGGGACAATGTTGAGATTGTAACCAAAAAGTAAGGAAACAATAGCATTATTTTAAAGAAAATTTGTCTCTCTTTTTATTTTTTAGGTTGACACTTCTCTTACCAATGTGCTAATATATTTTTAACTTTTAAATCTTAAATCATATTGTTAGGCCATTATCTCATTTGAATATGATAAAATATTACTACATTTTAATATAAAAACATGAAATCAGGTACTTCAAGAACCTAAGTACGGATTCAAATCTTTTAACAAGTTTAATTAATTTCTCAAGTTTAGATATTTATAAATGGATTTCCTCCATGTTACAAATTCTGGTTGTATTAGTCATTAGTGGCACTGTGATTTCATTTTCTTGTTAATTACAGACTAACAGAAACTATCTTACAAAGACAGTTGCAGAGTCTTTGAGAAGTTTTAAAAAGTAACAATCCCCTTTCTACACAAGTTCTACCCCAATTCTACACTAACACAGATATTTAAGAATGTGACTGAGGGTCTCAGGCCAAATGAAGTTGTTAATACAGAAGCAAGCAGTTAATGAGGTAATGATTCAGTCACTACTCCAGAATTACCCCCACTGAATACTCTCTAATAATAATACAGCTTGAAAGACTGGGGAACATCTTCATTACTGTTTTTTTGAATTGAGTTTATTGGTATATTGTGGTATATATTAGGGTCACATTCCTCAACGACAACATCTTCACTATTTAAGCATATTATTCTTTAGGAGTCTATTGCAATATACCTATGATGTGGTTGATATAGCTGCAATATGTATCTTCAGTTAATTGAACTGGAAATAATATTGCATATTGAATGCACCCCATGGGGCTCTATTGCAGATAGAGGCAATATCCCTAAGAACTAGATCTCAGAACACCAAGTGCAAGCAAATTAGACCCAATTCAAAAATGGGCATCTGAAATGAACAGATATTTTTCAGAGGAAGAAGTAAGAGCAGCTAAGAAGCATATGCAGAAATGCTCAACATCATTAGTCATTCGAGAGATGGAGATGAAAATAACACTGAGATTTCATCTCACTCCACAAAGAATGACTGCCATTTCAGAATTAGCCAGCAACAAATGTTGGCAAGGCTGTGGAGAAGAAGGAACCCTTTTCCACTGTTGGTGGGACTCTAGACTCATACAATCCCTGTGGAGATCAGTTTGGAGATTTCTCAGAAAGCTAGGATTGGAGGTCCTATTTGACCCATCCATCACTCTGCTAGGTATATAAACAAAAGAATTAAAAGACTCATATCACAATGACATATATGCACCCGTATTTATAGCAGCTCAGATTGTGATTGCTAAATCTTGGAAACAACCCAAGTGTCCATCAACTGGAGACTGGATAAAGAAGCTGTGGCTCTTCTACACAATGGAATATTACTCTGCCATAAAAAATGATAAGTTTGAATCATTTATACTTAAATGGATATACCTTGAGGATATCCTCATAAGTGAGATAAATAGGTCACGGATGTGTAAATATTGCATCTTTTCTCTGGTATGAGAAAATAAATATGTAAATGAGTTCTATAATGTATGTTATATATTGTGAAATTAAAATACTCAAAGTGTAATAGGGTGAAGGGGGAAAATAATGAGATTATAACACAAAAGAAAGGAAACAAATTTTATGTATATAGGGGCTGGGGGCAGTAGGGTTGGTAGGGGTATGGGAAAAAATGAGAATTAAGTTGTGTCATATACTGGTACAAATTCTCATTGTTGAGTGGAATCATGATGTGTATATGTAATGTACCAATAAAGATTTCAATTAAAGAAAAACCTTCACTAGGTTTCAAACATTGTATAAAATGTTTAATAATATTTTTAAGGAAAATGGCTATGGATTATATTTGATTCTTCTAAGCAACTAAAGCAGTGCAGAGGCTTTGTGTATGATAAATACTAACTAACTGATAAACATGTAAGAAGAGACAGAGCTGATTGAAAAGCTCTTAGCTAGATTTAGGGCTTCCAATTCCTTAGAATGATAGGAAGTAAAGACATTAAAATTCCTGACTCTGTGGGTTAGCAGAGCCATGCATGTTTTGAACTCTCTGTTTCTTCCAGCTTCCAACAGACTCAAGGATTCATTGTCTTATGACAGCACAACTTCATCCCTTGCCTCCATCTTACATGGTCACATCCTCCATTGTCTCTGTCTTCATGTTCTCCTATGGCATCCACCAATCTGCAGCTCAGTCTCTCCTTTCATGAGGACAGTAGCCACACATCCTACTATTGTCTTACCTTATCTTGATTGGAATTAAAATGACCTTTCCAAATAAGGTTCCATTCAGAGCACGGGCAATTAGAACTTCCATGTCTATTTTAAAGGAATAGCTCAACTCACAAAAGCATACTTCTTCTATTTTAAATTTCCAGGTGGTGCAGCTTAAAATTCTTAAATTTGTGATATTCAAGACTTGAAGCATTTGATCTAGTGCTTTCCGAGTCTAAAAGAGGGTTTAAGCATACACTTAGATTGCATACTATTTTCAAAGGAATCGGATTAAAAATCTTTTCTTTGATTTAGTAAAAATAAAAAATATACTTATTTTGATGTTTTTAAACTTAGGCGTTAAACTATTTATAGAGGTAAGTCTAGAAGATAGAAGCCATTGAATAATAGCTTCGCATTGTGATCAAAGACGGAGCAAGTACCACTATTTTGGTATACTCTAAAAGTTACCGATTCAAAAGAATACTGCATTAAAAAGATTTAATGGGCCATGAGAACATAAAAGTAATGTATTGTTTTATAATCCATTTGAGCATCCTTAAAAGAAAGCCTCTTTGGGCTTTGTGAGTAGTTTATGGGTCTTGAAGGCACCAAAAAATGCTTGTGTTGATTTCTGTTCTTTTGGAGGCAGCTGGTTTCATTAGAAAAGGAGTGTGACTTTTGGGTGACAGATCCTGTAACATAAAATCAGATTTTCTTCGCATTTTAAAATGTACTTCTATACTTTGCAGCCAAAATTTTTCAAAGAAATATTATCATATAAAAATACCAGTCTGCTGCATGTATTTATTCATTCAACAAGTATTTATAGACTGTCTAAATGTGCCAAAATTTTAGCTAAAAACTAAATGTGGCAATATATTTAAACACGCTGCAGTAATATGAATATTTAAGTCTATATTGCTAACATTACTTCAAATATAGCGTTACTATAGGCAACCGGAGCCTTGGAGTAAGAAAGCCTGGTGTGTACATCCAGGAAATGGCACTTGCCAGTTATCTGCCATCATGTAATGTTTTAATGTCTCAGTTTGACTAGAAGTAAAAAATTAACCATGTTACCTGTACTTAACATTTCTATTTGAGCATACTTAGAAAATCTTATTGTGTGCAATATGTATCAACTATTATTATATGTATTTAATATTATGTTATTAAATAATTTAAAAATAATATCCAAAAATTTTAAAGGGTAAATCTAAGATAGGGGGCAGAGAGAGAGAGACAGAGAGAGAGAGAGAGAGAGAAGTTTCTGGAATGGCTATGCCAATTACAATAAATTTGATAGCCTTAAAACTAAACATATATATGTTCTCACAATTCCATTGCCTAGAAATTTAACATCAGTGTCTGCCTCGGTCTGCGTTCCTTACAATAATGAGGAAGGTGAATCTTGCTATGTTTTTTCTAGCTTCTGCTTAAGTCTGGCACTTCTTGGTATCATCGACTGAGCTGTGCCATTCCAGTCTCTGCCGTCATTTCCACTTGGTATGCCTTCTAAGTTCTAAGTGTCCGGGGCTTTGTCTTCTCAGAGAAACACAGGAAAGCCTGGATTTGGGAGCAAGCCCAATCCAACATCACATCATTCTAAAACAATTGCAAAAGTAGATCAATTTCCAGTTAAGGTCACTTCACAGGTTCTGGGAGGTGAGAGATGGTGGAGAAGGGTTTACTGAGCTGTAAATGCATCAGGACGCAAGTAATATTTGTTTTCTTTGCTAAATATAAATAATATTTATAAATTCTAACTCCCAAAGCACTAGAATTGATTAGATCTGTGGAACCTAAGACTGTGTAAAATCTCTTGAGCCGTGCATCAAAATTTAATTCTGTCTTCCTCTAATCTGCTAAGTGACTTTTCCTATTCCTAAAATGTGCGGAGTGACCTAAATGAACAGGATATCAGAGTTTCTCAGGCTAGGTAAATATCTGACCTGACACACTGAAAGACATCGCAGCATCAATAAAAGGTATGAAGACTGAGAGAGAGATTACTCTGAAGAGATTTAGCAAAATACTCCACACAGCTTCTCCCCCTGACTGAATTCATCTTTAGATATCTGTAATTATAATCTTGAAAAGTCCAGATTAGGCTATGACAATACTCCCTTTTATATGAAATGGGAAATAGTGAAACACAATGATTTGAAGTAGTAATCTCCAAAGTCAGGTTTCAGAAGAAAATATTTTAAAATCTGTTAGTACTGCTTATACAATTATATTTTTGTTAGTTTTTTGATATCTACTGACAGATGCACATATGTGCATATATCATATATAGATAGATATTATAGACATATGCATGCATACGAATGTATGGTGTCAGAATATTTTTGAACTGGAAAAATAAAATTATATATATTATATAGTGTATATGTGACTTTGAAATATGTACATAGACCTAATTTTCTATTGAGATACATGCAAAATATATAGAACCTGTTGGTTTACAACATGTTTTTGAACGGATCTATTCTTTTACTGCTTTTATTTTTGAACTCTATTTTTGAAACTCACAGCCATCCTTATGTTTCAGCTTCTCAAGGGCTGGAGTAATAGTAATGTACCACCATGTCTGGCTGTATCTATGTATTCATGTGCTCATAAACTTCTGCATGTGTTCACCTACCATTTAATTAGTGCATGTCTGAGCAGAAGTATAAAGATACCATCTGAACAGAAAAACAAATGTATGCTATTTACCTTTTGATGAAAGATAAAGCCAAGTGCCAAAAATTTATGTAACATAAGAAGGTATAATAAAGGTGAAATAAAATAAATAAAAAAGAACAGGAGAATATAAAATTATGATCCATTAAATACAAATTTTATAATGTGGACTTCTTCAGAACTGAGCATTTCTGGTCTGTGAAAGACACTATTAAGATAACTAAAAGGCAATATGAAACACTGTTATTTGCTGCAACATTACAATCAGAGAAATATGCCACACGTGATGAGATGTGTTCTCCCTTAACTGTGGAAACTGAAATGTTGCTTTCATTGAAGAATCAATAGCACTCACTGTAAACTGCAGAAGGCAGCCAGGGAAGGTGAAGGAAATGAATTCTGGTAAGAGGCAAAACCACACTATCATATATTTTCTCTGGTAGGAGAAACTGAAGATGTAAACGTGTACTAAAATGTATGATATATATTAGGAAATAGAAAATACTCAAAGTGAAAATGGGGAGGGGGTTTGTAAAGAAAGAAAAAAAATTGATGAATTAAAAAAAGGGAAGCAAAGCTTATGTATATAGAGGTCAGAGAGTTATTTGAAGGGCAGGGAAACAGGATAAATGAGGATTAAGTTGTGCCATGTACTGGTACAAATACTCAAGGTCAATTGCAATCATGATGAGTATATAAAATGTATAAAATCATTTAAATCAATAAAATCAATTAGAATATTTAAAAAAGCCCCACAATTAGATTTCAGAAATTAATTGTCTAGATTATTTATATTGCATAATAATATATAAATGCCATACAAAGCATGTTTTACTGTCTGTTATGAGGAATAGCAACAAGAAAAGTAAACTTCCAATTTTGAAAATGTTTTCATCTGTAGTGGGTTGAATTCATAGCTGTGGAATCTGGTGATATGGTGAACCAACTATTTAAGTACATATGTGAGTTTGTATATGAACATACATTTCATTGCTCTGTCCACAGAAAGAAACTTGAGATAATGACACCATAGCCACCATAACACAGAGAGCTCCCATACCTTAGTGTCTGAAACCACCTTCCAGTGGAAGGAATGAAGCAAGACTTCTTCCAGAACTGAAGCAGGAAAAGTCAAACACTTTCATCCACAGATGAGATCCTGAACTGATGGCTCTGTTGCTAGGTGATAGACATAGAGGTAGAATCTGGGTAGTGTGAACCCAGTCTCTTCCTCCTTAGTTCTTCTCTCATTGTTTCCTAGTCACCATGAGGTGAGCAGTCTTCCTCCAACACAAACTTCCAACACAATATTCTACTTCACCACAAATACTGAAACCAGCAGGCTGTGCAGTGAGCTTTCTGAAAATGTAAGGCAAATCAGTCTTTTCTCGTTGTAATAATTGCCACAGCAATGGCAAGGTGACTAACAGAACTACTGACTCCCGTAGATGCAAAGAAGCAAGACAGGCAAGACAGATTCACATGCAAGCAGGTTAATTAAGTGACAAAGGCCACAAGTGGGACATCTTTTCTAATTGTCTGTCCTCACTGTAAAAGGGAATAATCATAAGCAAAATCCATAAATAGATAAAATGGTGGTTGGAGATGACTTTGGAACTTTGAAGAGTAAACAGAATGTTTTGTTAATCATTACCAGAATGTAGAAAAAATTAAATCAAGAAGTTAAGTAATATAGTAAAAAATTATAGAAGGAAATCATGATACCATTGATAAGGGTATAAAGAAGGAAATAATCCTGAGAAATGAAGTCATCATCTAACATTAACGGATTTTATTCATATTTATGGGTTTCATGATCGTATTTTGTTTTGTTTTGTTTTGTTTTTTTAGACAGGGTCTCACTTTGTGGTTCAGGCTGGCCCTGAGCTCAGCCTCAGACTCACATTACAGAAATCCTCCTGCCTCTGCCTCCCAAGTACTGGGATTACAGGCGTGAGCCACCACGCCCGGCACTGTGGTATGTAGTATTGGTTGATGCTGGGCGTGAGTCTCCACACCCAGTATGGTATGTGGTTACCGGGGATCGAACCTGGGTCCTTGTGCTTGCAAGACAGGCCCCGGAACCACTGAGCTAAATCCCCAGCCCTCATGATTGGTTTTAACAATTGCTAGTTGTGTAGGCATTAATTTTAATCTTCAAATTTATTATAAGTAAAGTACATATAGTAATTATACATACTTTGGGGTTGCTTTGAGAGTTAAAAAAAAACCCTGAAGATGATGAACATAACTAAAATTTGTGGAATATGATCTTATTGTTAGAAGTGTATGTATAACATGGCTTATATGCCCATCAACAGATAAATGGGTAGGGAAAACATGGTATAGATACATAATGCAGTACTACTACTCTCCTACAAAGAAGGATAAACTTGAGTTATTTGTAGGAAAATAGATATATCTTGAAACCACTTTTATATAAGAAATTTATATCAACACAGAATGAAATAAAAAGATAATAGGAAATAAGAAGCTAAATATTCTGCCAGTGGGAATGGAACCAAGAGATAGACAGAATGTGGAGGGAACTGAAGGGAAGGGTGAAAAAAAAAACCCTAAAATATGTTATGTACAGGTACCAACCATTCATAAAGAGTATAACTGCTACGTACTGCAAATATATGCTAATATCATAAAAAAACTACAAAAGAACATATGCAAATAAATAATAAACATTGCTTAACTACATAAGATTGTAAAAAGTTGGTTAATAAATACATTTACTTAGGAATTTGGTTCAATCCCATAATATTAAAGCAGAATGCATTCTCTGCTTTATTGGTTTTATGTACTACTCCCATAAGATAATCCTATTGATGCGTGCAGCCAAAAACCAAATAAACTTTCAAAGGCATTTGTGAAGTAACGAGGAAGTCACTTTCTCCACATGCCTCACACCCTTCTCCAGTCCTGCTCCCATAAGAATCCCCACACTTACAAACTTCTGACTTGTGATCCATGCAAGGATGGCTAAAACTATGGAATTGTATCTCAGTGAGATTTTCTCGCACTATTTATTATGGCTACTTTGTAATTATGGGATGGTTCATCCCAGTTTGTATTCTGTCTGGACTGTTGACCCATTTGACATTCCCTGAATGTAAAGCCACATATACAATTTGTGTGGCTTACAGCAAAATGGAGTGTTAATATTGCAGAAATATATTCTTGAAATATATAAGTAAAATATAAAGCATCCATAAAAATACCAAAATATCTACTTTGTGACTTCCCTCTAATTGCCAAGATTTGTTCGTTTATTTTAGTATCTTGGTAAATAAAAGACAAATTAAAATTTAGTTTAAATTTTACTATTAATATACACTGTTGGTAAGAATGTGAAGGGAGATAGAGGGAAGGATGTAAAAAAATATATAGGAATGTAGACTGGTACAACCACTGTGGTGATCAGTATGGAGATTCCTCAAAAAACTAGGATTAGAGGTTGCCTTTGACTCTGCTATTTCCCTGCAAGGGCTATAGATGAAAGAATCAAAAGATTCATATCACAGCAACATATGTGCACCCATGTCCATAGCAGCTCAGTTTGTGATAGTTAAATCTTGGAAACAACCCAAATGCCCATCAAATGGTGACTAGATAAAAAAGACATAGTTTTCTATAAAATGGAGTGTTACTCTGTCATAAACAATGATTTGTGATAGTTTAATCATGGAAACAACCCAATGTTCCATCAAATAGTGACTGGATAAAAAAAGACGTGTTTTTCTATAAATAGAGTATTACTCTACCAGAAAGAATGATAAGTTTGAGTCATTTATACTCAAATGGATACAAATTGAGGACATACTCATAAGTAAAATAAATAAGTCATAGCTATGCAGAATAAAGAGCAATGTAAATGACAATATTCCCTTCTTATATTTTTACATTATATTGCCATAAATGGAAATTAAGTAAATGATATTTTGTCCCTACATGTGGCTCCATAGTAATGACATCCACAACCACCTTGCAAATTAAAACTGCTTAATTCCAGTTTTCAGAATCTAAGAATATGCTAATTTACACAAAAAATGGGCAACCTGTGTGCAATTAAAGTAGGAATCTTGAGATTAGTAAATTATCTTGGTTTAGCTAGCTGGGTCTCATGTCATAAAGAAACCATGGTAAGGCAGTGACTCTGTCAAAGAAATACCCAGAAAAACAGAAGGAGTCCCAGAGAGATTGCTGACTTTGCAGATGAAGTAAGAGACTGTGCAGGAGCCAAGGAAGGTGGGCGGCTTCCACAGACTGGGAAAGGCAGCTAGTGTCTGTGAAATCAGGCCAGATCCCTAACGCACTGATTTCAAGCTGGAGAAATTGTGTTCAGATTTTAAACTTCAGGTCTATAAGATAATAAGTCTTTGTTGTTTTATACCAGTCAATCTGTGGTCATTGCTTCCAACACTTCACTCTGATAGAAAAATTAGCGGAATTAATTTCTAATGCTATTATTGCAAATCTCTTCTCCAAAAGAGGATTAGGAAGAGGCTAAAAAGGTTCCTCCTGACAAATCATGTGACTGAAGAAGGTTTTTTTTTTTTCAACTTTTAATTCAAAATTTGCAGGAAATGAAGTGGTAGAAAATTCTCTGAAGCAAAGGACATTGTACTTTCAGCTAAAAATATGAATTTTACAGTGTGGAGGGTGGGAAGCAGTTCTCAGTGTTTTAATTTTTGTTTTAGCACAATCATCTGCTTTTTTAAGTCAAAATTTAGTCATAGACTATTTTTTCTCTGTTCAGTTATATTTTTATCTTTTAAGTTAAAATACACAAGATTTGTGAAACTACTACACTAGGTGCAATTTGGTTTTTGTTGTCATTGTTATGGTTGTTGTTTTTGTGAAAGATCTATTTTAATCATTTTGCTTGCTTGCAAAGCACCTGCTCAAGAAAACAGCAGCGACAAACAAAAATAGAACAAGCTGGAATGAAAGATTCATCCTCCTGTGCATGGAACTTTAACAGTCTTGCCTCACTGTTTAAAGTAGTAATATTCTGTCTTTACTTTTTCTTTCATCAAAAGCTAAGTATCTCACCTGGAAATAATGTGTTTTGCAGATAACGATACTTATTTTAATAAAGACATCATCTCCTTGAAGATATAATTAAATGCCATTCAACCAAACTCTTTTTTTCTGTGGATTCTCATTTTCAAGAATAGAGTAGAAATTGAATGAATACTCTTGCTGCAAGCAAGTGCTTTTGACCATGGCAAAAATAAAACTACCATATTCTAACTTCACCTGGCACCTTAAAAGAAAAACAAATTTTGTGTCTCAGAGTGGGTTGTAAGTACATTCAACTTTGATAAAATATTCCTCACGAGAAATCTTCATTGTGTATTTTCAAACAATCAACATCTACCTGTAAGGATATTTTAGCTTGGTGCTAGGGCCAAAGAAGCAATTGGTACAATAGGTTCACCAACAAGTGAATGGAATCCCACATTTTCAGGGTTTCTTGAAAACCTGGATTTCAAGTAGGGCCACACAGTCATTTTAAATGCATAAAATTATACTTTCCTGAATCTACACTTACTGGTATACTAGAGAAGACAGAATTGAAGAGGTACATGATAGTAACTAAACTCATTTTATTTGATAAATAATCTTGATTTCTGTACTCATTATTTTTGAGTACATCAAAATTTCAAAAAAATATCTGAATATTCAACATTTTTCTTTTGTATTCTCCATGCAGCATCCTCTTATTAACAGTACCATTATGAAAATCAGGAGAAAATTTATTTCTTTAAAATGTACTATTTCGTGCTTGCTTTGGCAGCACATATACTAAAATGTACTATTTCATTACCAGATTTTAACAATCTTCTAAGCTTGTAGTCAAGATTTTTCTCTTTTATTTTCTTTTTGTTGTACACCATTGCCAATATCAATGGGTGATACAATAAATGCTCAAAGTAAAGATCTACTTAAATAAGTGAATTAATTATTTAAATGATTAATTTATGATAATTAAATTAATGCATGAATTTAATATTTTTATGCAGAAAAAACTGCCATCAACACATTTTCAGCTCTTCTGCAATTTTAAAATCATTGACTGAGTGATTGTAATTTTCTTACCACCATTTAGTCAATAAGAGAGGAAATATTTAAATAAAATTTAAAGGTCTACTTATAAAGAAGTTTTACATTCATAAAAATATACACAATAACAAGATGATATACATGGATTATAAGTTAACAATATGAGCAAGTAAACAGTCATCAGAAATTAGAGTAAGAGAAGGCAGGTTTGGCAGCCTGAACTGAGACAGCATTAAGAACACCTGTTGCTCAGGCCAAATACTCCTTTGGTCATAATGTTGAATCTAAGGCTTTTAACTTGTTTGAAACTGGCTACTACTCATCATCTTCAAGGGTCCTGGTCCATTTCTTGGTCCAATCCAGTGCCCCAGCTTTGGAGGACACATATTGATGTTGTCCTGCCTTCCAGACAATAATGGATTTATCTCTAGCATAGATTTCCATGTTCCTTTCCCACTTAATATCAACTACCCAAAAATATCCACTTTGAATTGAAGGATATGTCTCCTCTGTACATCCTACTCCACATCTTGGTGTCTTAACAATGTTCTATGCCTCAAATTATCCTTTTTACTTTTGTTTTTCTGATTGATTCAGTATTATTGGACACAACTGGTGAGTACTTTGTCTCAACCCTTAATTTCTTACATCTGCTTTTTACAGTCTAGTTCCCCATACCACAGAGTAGGACACTACATGATTAGTATCTGGTATGGTAAGATAGTCATTACTTCCTTCTCTTTCTTAACCTAAAGTTTGCATTTCATAAGTGCTTTCCATGTTTGGGGACTAAACTTATGGTCTCTTGCTCTCTAGTATATTCTATGATTAATTCTGAATTCATTATTTATTTGAGAGGATGAAGGTGCATTTCAACTAGGTCTTAATACATTTATGTCATTCTTAACAATAATTAATTTAGGAAATAAAATAGCCATAAATGAAGAGCAAACATGAAAGTTAAATTTTAAAAATGTAAATTGTTACAATAGAAATTTCAAAGTCTAGGATCTAATAGTCAGTGTGCTTGTTCTTTTGGGTGCTTGTGAGTGCAAATAACAAAAATTAAGTATAATCCTTATGGTTGGGGCTGGGGAATTAGCTCAGTGGTTCCGAATCCTGTCTTGCAAGCACAAGGACTCGGGTTCGATCCCCGGTAACCACATACAATACTGGGTGTGGAGACTCACACCCAGCATCAACCAGTACCTCATACCACAGTGCTGGGCATGGTGGCTCACACCTGTAATCCCAGCACTTGGGAGGCAGAGGCAGGAGGATTGCTGTGATGTGAGTCTGAGGCTGAGCTGGGCCAGCCTGAACTACAAAGCAAGACCCTGTCTCAAAAAAAAAAAAAATCCTTATGGTACATGATGAAAACAAAAGAATATCATATGTTTGTTCTAAGATAAAATATGTGGGTGGGTCAGTGGAAAACAAGAATCCAATAGATTAAGAAAACATCTAAATACTCTCCAAAGCTTTCATCTTTTCCCTTTACATCCTCTCTTGAGACTTTTCAACAATTAGCAATAATTTTTCCTTACAGTAAAAATATTAACCTTTAAAATGAATTGATTATGATTTAAGTAGTGTTCCAAGTCTTTTATTTAAAATTAATACTCAGAATACATCTACACATCTATGCTGTACTTTTCTACCATTAACAGAGATGGTGAGAAACTAAAGGCTGCAGAGATGAAGAATTTGCCCAAATGTACAAACGAAGAAGCACTAAAGCTGTGTATGTGCTACTGAGCATTTTACCTCCACTGCTCATTTCACTAAGTCTGTTAGAAAAATTGAAAAGAAAGCTTGAGGAATATGAAAAGACGAGACATGTCTAAGGACATTATCTTCAGAAGATTTTGATTCAAAGTATACATTGAGGGTTAGAACGAAGGAATCCTCGGATACTATGAAAAGTACAAAGCAGATAAACTTTAATGGAATCATTAAATAAAACTGAGAGTTCTCACGGGCACCAGACATCCAGCCACTTATTCACTCAGCTCTTCTTTCAACATGCAGCATTGACTGAACCGTATCCTTGACACCGGAAACACAAAAATGGATGCAATGGAAAACGTCATTGAAAAAAAAAGTCATTGAGTCACAGTTTATATTTAGATGAAAAAGACACTCCAAACAAATGCAAAACTAATTCTGGTGCTAATTATGGAAAAAGTTAATTCTGGAACAACAATACAGCAGAACACAGATGATAAGAACATAAGTACCCTGTTAGGTAAATATTGAGAAGAAAACTCCCTTTTATGAGATATTTCTATTTTGAATGAAAAATGGACAGGAGTTGTTTTTGGGATAACTCAATATGGAAGTACTTTTAAACATATAAGAAATTAAGTCCTTAGTTGAGAATGTGAGTTAAGTTAAAAATAAAAATAAAAACCACAACAGCTATGGAAATCCAAGACCCTGATTATATCTTGAAATTAACAAAATGATTGTATAACAAAGATGGGGAAGCACAACTTATTTATCAATTATAATGATCAGAGCTAAGCATATCTGATTTTTTAAATATTAGGTATGAATATTTTATAAAAAAACATAATGTAAATTTAGATGAAAAGTAATAAATGAATTAAACCTAACAGCATGGCAATTTGGCTAAGCCAATAGGAAGTGAATAAAAATTTGTTAATAGAAAAAAGGAAGGAAATAGAATGATTTTATATAATATATTTTGAGAGACACTTTGTAGTGTACTACACCTGCATTTTAATAAGTTAGGGGACATAGATTCTTAAAAGTACTTGAAATTTATATCAATCAATTGAAATAACTAGAAATGTTAGATAATTTTAGTTCTAAGTTGGAAGAACTTCAACAATTGCTAAATGCGCCATGCAATATTACTCATCACAAATGACAGTAAACAGCAACTCAGGCTAGCATGAGGTTGTGCTATGATCAACACTATAATTAATCAAACTTTCTTGATTAATCAAAATTATGTATTACCATCCTGATTGCAATCACCTATCAAAGAATCATTTTCCACAGTAATTTGTATAAAACATAATCAGCACAAGGGAACTAAAGGCTGGAGTTTGTTGCATCTAAAGACATAAAAGCCTAGCTCTAAATAGCCTGTTTCCTTTCTCCACACCAAAACAGAAAAAGGAACAAATCAATATATGTGAACAAACAGGAAGTTAGAGAGGAGACCTAGTCCTGCTATTACTTCTTCCCAGAATAGGAACCACAGAAACATTTTATCAAACTTAACAGAAAATAATTACCTTGAATACATGTCTATGGACATTGTCATCTTATACTATTGGCATGTCAAACCATTCAATTTGAAAAAATTAGGGCTATTTTTTTCCTTAGTATTAAGTGGCTTTTTAAAATGTCATTTCCTTAAAATATACAAGATAACAAGCACAGCATATCTATGTAGCTTCATTTTGCTTAGTTAGCAAAATTTATTGAATTTATTTCACATGAATTAGTCCCTCTAAGAATTCATATTATTTCCATTTTATACCAGAAAAAAAAAATAGTAAATATCAAAAGCCCAAATAATAACAAATGCTGGCAAGGCTGTGGTGAGAGAGGAGCCCTCCTGCATCTCTCATGAGAAAATAAACTTCTACATCCTCTGTGGAAAATAGTACGGAGAGTCCTTAGAACTCTCAACCAGAAATTCCCTGCCACTCAGCCATTCCCAATCTAGGTAACTTCCTCAAAATGTTAAAGACATATTACATCAAGTCATGCATACCAATGTCTATAGCATGCAGCACAGTTTATAATATCTAATTCTTGGAAACAGCCTATATGTCCATCAATGAATTCATGAGTAAAGAAATTGTAATACTTGTATATAATAGAGTATTATTTGATTAAAAAGAATGATAAATTTGAGCTATTTTCAGAAAAATGAATAAACCTGAAAAACATAATACTAAGTGAAATAAGTGAAACACCTACACAGAAACACACAAATGCATAAATACCATATTGTTTCTCTCATAGGAGACTAAAAATGAAAATAAAGAGTCAAATAAAGGGTTGATAAAATGAAATAAGTTTATGGATCTTTTGCTAATGGGAAGGAGACCAAAATTCTGAGTAGGAAGAAGGGAACATAAAGAGATGTGGGATGTATCATGTACACATACAAATTATGCACAGTGAAAGCAATAATTATGTACTGCAAATATAAAGTAAAAATAAGAAAAGAAAAAAATTGAAGGAAACTATGTAGAGATGGAGAGAGGGAGGAGAATATATAGGTATAGAGGAATGAAACAATTATGGTAAGTATGTGAACTGACTCCCAAAGATGAATGTCTAGATCACATGCCACATACATGAACCTACAGATATAAAAACTAAGGAAAATGATTCATATGATTTTAAAGAAATCATCATGGAGGAGCTAAAACTGCTCTTGTACAAATAAAAAAGCACTGAAATCAACTAGTATCCTGACTATTAAACATAATAAAGTGTGAGGCTTCATAATCTTAAAGAACTTTTTAGCTAATAATACATATAAACATTCAAAAATAATGATTTAATATAACATAAAATCTGATTAAATTCAAATATGTGAATTTCCTTGAGTTCCACTCACTGACACATTATCTCTATTCAAGTGTTGATTTATTCCTTTCAAGGCATTGCTTTGTGGTTCTTGCTTGTATCCAGTGAATGTATCCCTGAAAGAAATCAGAGACATACAGCACTTCTATGGATTCTGGAAGTTAACAGATGGAATGAACTTTGACTCGGAGGTGGGTCGGGAGGTTGAGTGCAAGGTGGATGGCACCTGACAAGTGGAACAGAAAATCCAGAGGAAATGGAGAGGTAATATATCAGAAGAAAACTGTTTTGTTCTTTTGTTGCCACTTGCATATAGTTTTCATCCTAGAGACATTCACTGTAGTCAGCAGTACAAGAGTACTACAATGTATTGAGCTTCAGTAGACATTTACAGCAGAGTCCATAAAATAAAACAATTAACTCTGTTTAGGCATTGTGGAAAAGGTTCACCAACAAATGACATATCCTCTAACTTTAAAAGTAAGTAAATATTTCCTGAATGGCTAAGGCCTTAGGGGGGAAACTTTTTCAAGGCCCACAATGCAATACTATCAGTGTAACTAAGACAGAATGGTAGTGTGTAGGTCAGCTGACACAGTGATCCTAGGTTAATTATGGTCAGAGCCAGAGAGCAGCATTAGGGAAAGACTTGTAAATAAGTGTTGCAGACTATAGAAGTAGAAATGGAATAGGAAAGACCCTCAAATTTAAACTGAGGAGGGTAATAAAAGATACTCGTATCCGTATAGTTAGCTGGCATTTGTAATTGTTATCAACTTGTACAAATGTTAAGATAGAGAATAGATTTAAATGAGGTTAAGATAGGAGAACGGAAGTATTTAAGAGAAAGCGTTGGTGATTTAGTCACGAGTGAGATTGAACAACACACGGTAACGGCTTGATTTTTAATTGTGAAAAGTTAATTCGACTTGAGGAAGAACCCCTCAGCAGATGAGTGAGTTCTAGGTGTGTCTGCAGATGACTAACATTGAGGCATAAACCAGGGGAAGATGACCCTCCCCGGAAGTGGGTGGTACTAAGCAATAGACTTGTAGCCTAGACAGAATAAAAAGGCAAAGAATGAGCTATTCTCCTTTTAGCACAGCCTAATTTTTTCCTCTTCCCTT
>PVIR01034444.1:0-17166 GCA_004026965.1 Petromus typicus
ACTTCAGTTCTTACACTTGAAAGAGTTGTTCCTTTTCTTAGTGAAGACTATTTAAATTATCTGATTACATATAAAAATGCTACAAAAGTATTATATGGTATAAGGGCAAAGTATCACTGATAACATGAATTGCAGGTTTTAAACTAAAAAACTGTAAGACTTGACTGATTTTCAGGACTGACAAAAGCTTGATAATTTTTCAGAACAGGTTTCAGTTTTATAAATGGAAATGCTGACCTGAAATAAAGATGATATATAGGTTTAAATTTTTATCTAATATGCTTATATTGTGATTTGCTTCCTCTTCTGTATAAATGGCCATTCTTTTCAAATTCCAGAGATGTAGGTCCAAAATAACAATCAAAAAGATACAGGCAAAAAAAAAAAATCACATGAGCTAAAGCAATTTCCAATTATGAGTTTATAAAGGAGTTTAAGCTAAACTTCTTAATAGCTCAAGGTTTTTGCATTCTTTTTAGTGACATAACCCAAATAGTCAAATAAAGATTTCAAGCAGACCCTCACTAATATGTCCCTTGATAACTAGATTTAAATAGAAATAGATTTACATATTGTCAGTGTATACTGTGCAAAAAAGCCCCTTGTACAACAATAATAAACTGGAAGAATTGCTCAGTTTAACACAAAGCAAAGTCTTGTAAGCCTAGGAGATAGATAAACCTGCCAATAGAATCACAATTTTAGATGTAGGGCTTTATTGAAGTGGTAAATTAGAATAAAGGAAGGTTTTAAATCAGTTTATTAGTCTTTACAGTCACCAGTTGACTAGTAATAGAAGCAGCTGAGGAAGAGAAGATAAATTAAGTAAAACACACTGAAAAGTGTTGGCATTCACCATAAAAGTGAAGATAGTGTCTCTCATCAATACATTCAACAACACCAAATAAAAACACAAACCAAAACTTATGTAATTTTTCATGGAAGACAACTCAGTAAGAGAATGTTTTAGAGCTGACATTACATTTATGTTATACAACAAGCTGAATAGACATTAAGTTTGATTTCAGTCCTTTCTCAGGTGTACAGAGAGAAAAAGCAAATGCTAATTTATCAGCTATTATAGTTCTGTCACCATTTATCTATCATCTGCCATTCCGTATTTTCTTCAAATATACTACAGCAAAAATAAATTGTATAATCCAAAAGGTAGAATAAATGAAAAAATATTAAATCATATCATATACAGTCAAACAAATAGCATCACCACCAGAGTTGCACTTTAGTGAGTTCAGAGCATAGGTAATCAGACTGCCCAAAATAAGCCCAACACATACATTGCCCACCTCACAAGCTTTCCCTCATTTCCTGTTAGTAACCATTCTTCACTGCATGTGGATGACATTCTTGACAACACATATGCACACATGAGCGTACACACACACACACACACACACAGACACTGAAAGGAATACAAGAATCATCAGCACACATTTGTAAGCTCCTTATAGGGTTTCATATGTTTTGGGCTCGTATATTGTTTATTACTCCTATGTACATGAACATAAAGTCAAGAAAAACTTGTAAGAGTTTTAATTCTCAGATATGTGCACAAGGCACCTTCTGAAGCTACAGTGTCTCAGAGATGCTGTTATTATCCCCCTAATAACAGTGGGAATCAGGCACCAGGAGGGACAATCACAGCTGTGTAGCTCATGAAGCACCAGTACAGATCATATCACAGATGGCAAACGCAAAGCATGCTGGAAGGGGAGCAGCGCAGAACCAACACTGCGTTCAATTCAAGCATAAATGGAAATGGGCGTTAGTGCAAACGTCTGATTGGAAGTAATAAACATTATTCGTCCAGCAGAATAGTTTGTCTGCATAACTGAAGTATTGAACTTTGAGAGAAAAGATTACCGAATTCCTTCAAGAGGCAGAGTCTGCAGAGTTTTTACCACTGTCGTACAATACACATTTCTGAATGAAAACAATCACATGATTCTTTTCGGTAAATTTCAGTGCAACAGATATCTACTTCATTAATTTTAGCCTTTTGTGTACATCTAAGTTTGTAGCATGCAACAGGGACATTTCATCTTTTCATCATGTGTTCTGCAATAATTAGAGCAATGTTCTGTACAGTTGGTTTTTCTGTGAATATCTGCCACATAAATGAGCTCTGCAGTGGATGGAAGTATTCAGCAAAAGTCTTATGCTCCAGTTCTGAGCATACCGTCTAAGGAAATTAGGTGACGCAAAATATATGCTTTGTATTTTCTAGTAGACAGTCTTGGTCTATAAAAATTAAATAAATTTATTTTTAAAGAAAATACAAAACTGGAAAATATCTTTAAAAGTTTTTAGAAAAAAATTAAAATAGTATCTATTCCCTGCACAGTTTATAATATTGACATAGTTGTTTCTGTTTCATAAGACTTTTCAGCTTCTGGCAGGTGCTTCGAACTTAACTTTTTAGTAGAATAAGGCTAGATTGACTCTTTTCGTATGTACAAACACTGCAGGCTTTTGCAAAGTACTCTCTTACAAATTTCATCACTATTTACTTGAGACTTAAAAAGCACTGACTAATAAATGAATGATCAAATTCTGTTTTTCTAAAGGCGAAGTCAATGCCTTCTCTGATCTATGAAGGATGACTACAGAAACTCAGACTGAAGCAGTAGTGTACACAGGCACACTTGTGTTTGTATTGCAGCCTAATCTCTAAAATGGCTATTTGTGGAGGGAACTTAATCTTTAATTGAAAAGTTATTTTGCATGAAGACAGTTGTGTTTCATTAACTCAACCCAGTGAACTATGTATTTTTTTTTTATTAAACATGCTAAGGATTCAGTGGAAATTCATTTTTTTAAAAGAGCTCCTTTCTCTCAAGAAATCAGATGTGGCAGGAGATCTCTTACTTGCTACTTATTCAAAGGAACTGGGTTCTCCAATGATTTCTGCAGATATCCTCAGCCTCCAAACAGTAAAGGAGAATATATCTATCTATACATGTCTCTCTCTCTCTCTCTCTCTCTCTCTCTCTCTATATATATATATATATATATATATATACATATACATACATACACATAGGATTTTTCTATATTTGGGAATGAAAAAGAAATAGATGGTCCCTATATCAATAACATTAAATTAAATTCAACATTTCTCAAGTACTACAGTACTGGAATAATATATGAAATTCAAAAAGACACCTATGAAGCAATAAGTAGATTGTGTAGTTCCCATTAAAAGAGTGAAAATTCAATCTACAGGTTTGGAAAATAATCACAACCCTGAACTGATGAAAGAATCATAATGAGATTGTATTTTTAAAAGAAATTTCAAAAGCTTGATAAAAAAATAGAAAATACCACTTTTAAAAGGAAGGCTCAACACTAATTTGTACCAGTATATGACAATGTTGACTGTGATCATAATGTGTGTATATAATGTACCAATGAAGGTTCAAATTATAAAGAAAAGGAGGGTATAGAATCACACAAACCCTATAAAGAGGAAGATGTCAAATGACTGCTGGAAACATGACATGAAATGCGCACACACTTATTCACTGATGAAACTCATGTTTGAACTTCAAAGGTGCCACCAGGCCAAGTGCTTATGGTGACATGAAGCATTCACACACTGCTGGTGGAAATGAATATGGTTGGTACAAGTACTTTAATAAAGTTTTGGACTCTATCTAAAAAAGTTAAATACATATCTACTTAATGAAAAAGCCGTTCCATCCCTTGACACCTGCTCAAAAAAAAAATCAGTGCTCTCATGACCAACACAGTGAAATAAACTCAGTGGTTAAATTTATTACAGCTACAAGTTAAGAACAACTACTCACATCCCAATGGCCACCATTCAAAGAGGAAAAATGAAGAAATCCACACCTTTATTTCTTCTAGTATCATCCACTTGAGCTTTTACATTTAATTTAAAAGTCAGATTTTAATATTTTGTTGGCTTTTTGCTAAAACTAATTTTCACACTAATGACACATTAGCTTGTTGTTTATAATGTACATATTAATATAGATATGGAAGAAAGCTAGAAAAATTATTTACTGTATTTTTGACCATGCATCAATAGAGTTCATACTTACAAATAGAAAAAAAAGTTTATTGCTGGGTAATATCCATTCATTTCTTAAATATTTGGGATACAGGGACCAAGGATTTAGCTCAGTGGTTCTGGTGCCTGCCTTGCAAGTGCAAGGGCCTGGGTTCAATCCCCAGTAACCAAATACAGCAACACCAGCCATGGAGAATCATACCCAGCAGCAATCAGTACCACATACCACAGTGCTGGGTGTGGTGACCCACACCTGTAATCTCAGAATTTGGGAAGCAGGGACAAGAGGATTGCTGAGTGCGAGGCTGAGCTCAGGGCCAGCCTGAACTACAAAGTGAGACTCTGTCTCAAAAAATAAAAAGGTATACAAAAATATTAATATTTTAGATTTTGAATTTAATGGTAATTTAAAAATATATAAGTTAATTATAAATCAGAAAATTACTTTGTGTGTGAAAAAGATTAATAGCACAATTTAAACAAAATCATATTGAAAATAATAACGGAAGCACTGGAAAACCTAATAATGTGTAAAAGTTAGTTCTTGCTACTTAATTCCTAATCAATGCATGTCATTCATACCTTACTACCACTTAAGAAGACAAATGGTTAGTTATCAGTTGTGATATTTTAAACATTCTGATTATTTTCAATTATAAGGATTATTTGTTTTTACAATAACTCCAAAAGGAAGGAGAACAGCACAAAGATCTCTAGTCTTCCTGTTACTCAACCATGATAATCATCAGCTTTTCTCCTACCTCAGACTATTTTCTTCAGTAATTTTTTCATGAATTATAAAAAAGACTTGTCAATTCATCTATTAGATTCAGACTCATTAAATGGTTTCCGACCTTCAAAAATATTTTATGCTCTCAGTGATGGTGGTCAAATTTAGTGGACTGCCTTCAAGGTGTTATTTTTCTCAGTTTCAATTATTTAAATTCTTATTTCAAAGTCAAAGTTAAAGTAACCAACTAGGAGAGAACTTTCCAGGTGCTGGACTCACCCTCGTCTATCTTATCTTATCAGTGACATAGAAGATGTTGTAGAACTGCAGAGTTAGCCACCTGAGCGAGTTCTAAACACCATTACTCTATGTGCACAGAGGGGACATACCATGAGATTGCAATTTTTACTGCTGTTCTGAAAGGTAAAATTAAGAAGAAAGTTCAGAAGAGTGGTTGCCATGACTGAGGATGAAGAGAGGAAACTGAAACATTTTTGAATGGAAGAAATACTATGTGTCTTGATTATGGTTCTGTTGATATGACTATATACATTTGTCATAGTCAGCATGCTGTGCATTTAAAGATGGATAAATGACAACGTTATGCTTCAACACTTCCATTCAATTTGATTTAAATTACAAGCATACCATAGCACAGTGAGCTTGGGGAACCTAATTCAGTGTGGCCGCTGTGGCACTTCAGTGGAATAACGTAGTCAAGCACTTAAAACTAGTCCTTGATTAGGAAAACTGTTTCACAGTTTTTTGTCTCCTACTCAGCCTGTAATGTATTGAAAAACCTCATATTTGTCTAGATTTTTAAAATAAAATACGGTCCCAGGTACTGATAGTTTAAAAATCCCATTGCATAGATTTAAACTCACAGAATGTCACAGATTTTTTGGAATCTGTATTTTACTATATACTATGTAATGTATTCCATAAACTTATGTGATCCAAAATTTAGTCAACAAAATGCTTTTAAAAAATCTGTATAGAAAAATAATTTTTAAATTGTTTGTTTTAAACTTTACAATGGTACATATAATCTATACATGCTCAACAGGTCTACATAAGCTGATTAATATCTTGTCAAGTGAAGTGAAGTTACATATGTTTGGGTGTTCACAACTTCAACTCATTTTTAAAAGAATTATTTAATAATTTTCTTTTAAATGCTACTAGTACTAATTAAAATATATAAATTGCAAAAAGATTTTTGTTTCCTTCAGTTCACTTGTTTCCTGTTCAGTTGTCAATATATTTTAAAGAAAACACTATGTAATAATACTTTTTTATGAAAATATAGCTTGAGTTGTCATGGAAATTTTTTCCATATCATTAAATTTATCTAATCATATCCTCATCTTTATAAAGTAAATAATTGTATCACTTTTTTCAGAACTTCTAATTTTCTTACTTTCACAACTATTCTATGGAATAAACATACACAAACACACATCTCAAATGGAAGACATTTTTCTTCAGTATAAATTTTGCCTTATTTTTGGATTTAAAATGTGTAAATATATTCACTGATAGTATAAAATAGCTCATTTCCAATACAAATGAGAAGGTGCATCTTTTCATGCCAACACGCATTATGAAGAAATCATGCTGTGTTCTCAAATAGTTGTGTCTGATTCTGGAGATGCACCAATAGTTTTACATGTTGAATACTAATAAGCCAGCTATGATTGTAGCCACATAAGTAAATGTATGTACTGAAGAATCTATGGTTCTCTATTGAAAAGTATGTAACAATTTAAGATGTACAAAGATATTTTGAGTAATACTATGTTCTCCAAATGATATTGTATAGATTTGCTATTTTAATTGTTTCTAGCAGTGTATGGTGGCATGTGATTATATTCCCAGCACTGAGGAGGCTGAGGCAGGAGCATCACTGTGGCTTTGATGCCAGTCTGGGATACATAGTGAGTTCAAGGCCAACTTGAACTGCAAAGTTACATAGTGAGATCATATTTCACAAAGCAAAAACTAGAAATTGATTGTTATTTATACTTGCCATAAATTTTGATAATTATATATCCAGCAAGACTATCAAAAATAATAGAACATGTTAGAAAGAGAGGATTCATACTTAAATCAACTCTCCTGTCATGTACAAGATGCTTGAGCTTTTCTGCCTGATCCTCTACTTATTGAGAAATATCTGGACTTCCCAGGGGGAGACAAATGTAGCTGAATTTCTCTCTTAAGTTTTTGCTAAACAGGTAAAAGAGAGTGAATATAAAGAAGTATACAGTTCAGGGGAAATTAACTTAAAGATCTAGATATAATTTAAGGCATACATATTGAGATTTGTACAGATTTATCCATGTCATCTTTCATTATGTCTTCCTTATTGTACTATATAGGGAAATGTCAATGAAAACTATTAAACTAGAAAATACTTTCTAAGGCATAAAATGTTTTTCTGAGTTACATTTCAATCAAGAATTATAGCTAATTCAAAGCATAATTCCTTATCTCTCTTTAGTTCAGCTTCTGTGATACTCACTGGAGAGCCTGAGTACCTCTGAAAGGTCATGTCTATTACAAGCCCATAGACACTGGGACTGGGGGAAAACTGCCCCCCAGGGGTGACACTACTGTTTTCATAGCAAGAACTAGCACTTATTGCATTGTAGTGAAAGTCATATAAAGAATGTAGAAATCAAAGTATGAATTCTACTAATAAGATGCTTATTGAAAAACATCATTTCCTTGTCCATAAACACTTTTCACATGATATTTTCAAAATACATTAAATATACTTGTTATTTTACTCTTGCTCTAAAAGTCTTCCTTATTATTCAAAAGATAAAATAAGTCCCAAACTTACTGAAAACATGAATCATGGGTAAGAAATACATAAGTAACCAAATTCATCACATAATGTTAAATTACAGAATTTTGTTGAGATATGAGGTCAGTTTTAATGGTATTTTACTTATATTTCATATAATAATAGAGTTTATTACTTCTTAGGACTCTAACCATAAAAGAATTGCAGCTGGAGAATTCTGAAACATAACAAATTAGTTTAAAGGCTATTGGTAAATGAAAAATAAAAGAATAAGTAGTTTCTCTAAACAATTTTTGACCAATTCATGTGTGCTTTAAAAGAAATGAAAAGATCTAAAACTACGATATTATGGACAAAAGGAGTAATCACTTTCCACACAAACAGTTCATCTCACCTCTAGCACCAGTTGCTGAAGTGGAGGGGATGCTACAGGGCGCAGACTTGAGTTGCCCCTGATGGGACTGTGGAGACTAACGTAAGTCACAACGTTTTTTTGCAGAATCTTCTTGAAATCCTGAAATCCAAAAAAATAAAAAGTGATTCATCATTAGCATAATACAATTATCAGTTTTTATTTTGTTAATTATATGCTTAATAATAAACAGTTTGTTTTCATTTACTACATACTTCCATTCCATTGCATAAATACTGTTTAAAGAAGCTAGTCCATCCCACTTCATAGAGTAATCCAGAGACAGAACAGCACTTTAAATAAGGATGTGAGGAGTTAGAGGCAACAAATAATAAAATATGTTAAAGCATGCTTCTGAGCAAAGTCCAATTTTAAGAGAAAATGTTCCTAAAACCTTCATATAGCATAGGGTCGAAATGTAAATCCAGAACTGATATTTGTTTCAGGGTTCATACTTAATTTTGAATCAAGAAGGAAAAAAAAAATCAATGATTAAAAATAAACCAATAAAAAGAATGTAGGAGGGTGGGGGCTGTAGAGTGGGCAGGGAAATGGAAAAAAAGAGAATGAAGATGTGTCATGTTTAGGTACAAACCTCAATGTTGAATGTGATCATGGTGTGTATCCAAAATGTGCCAATAAACCCAGTTAAAAAGTTTTGAATCAGAGAACAGATATGGATGAAATTAGTGATTAATGAAATGAATCTTCTTTTGAAATATTGAGCTAGTTTTTGAAAAAAAAAGTAAGTCATTATTTTGAAGTGAATGAAGCACAATACAATTGTGACCCTACAGATGTTTTTATGTTAAAAGAAAATCTGACACAACATGGAGTTTTATCTTCCTGGTAAAAGACTTGCATCCCACACGTGAAGCCCTGGGTTCTGTAACAGGTATCCCAAAATAGAACAAAACACTAAACAAAGATCTAGAGGCATTTTGTGCACATTAATGATATGAAATGATTCAGTAATATAACTTCTACTGTCTGTTGACCCTAACTCTGAAAAATTGATCGTGTAAATGAGATATCATTTAGGGTCCCTTCTGCTACGTTACCACTTTCCTGCTGCATATATTCAATGAGTGTTACTGTGTGGAAGTTCTACATAATCCTAAACCTCGTGCCGTGTCATGAGAAAGCACCTTCCTTCTCATAGCGCTGTGAGTTTAAAGACTATAAGGATTTATTTTTGTGGTCAATTAGTAACCTTATATCTATTTTATGTTGAAAATTCAGCTTATCCTGTTGAGAGGTAAAATTACAATTATTTGAAACTAAGAATTATTTTAAATAAATATAAAAATACATTTAAAGGTTACTAATGTAGCCATGATGAAATTCAAAGTTATTTATCGCTACTTGAATGCCATGAAAAAATTTGTGTTTACACAAACACATAGATATGTCCTGCACGCTAGCTCACACAGCTCTCCTGAGAACATTGCTGTTTCAGAAATCCAGTGTTAGAGAAGTAATCCTGCTTGAGATCGTATGTTTTATGGTAGAAAGGATCTGAACTGAGATTTGGTTTACTGAAACATCTGTCCTATTTCCAAAATAGCCTGTAAAAAGTAAATAGCCTTCAAAGATGAAGAGGTACTTTGAGAAAAATTTAATAAAATGTCACGATTTTCCTGAAGGAGAAAGATTAGTATTGAGTCAATTTCCCCAAAATTCTATCACTTCAAATCCCATTTTTAAGTTTATTGACCAACACCACATAATCCTCTTAACTACAACACTGGCCTCCCACGGGTTTCTGTGTCAGCAAAATTAAACAGGGTAAATGTCTTCTCACTAGGGCTTTCTCCCCTCACCTTCACCAGGAAATGTGCTTAGCGCTTAAATTGGTTTCAACATGAAAGAAAATGTCTCATTCTCATAGGAAAAGACTGGATAAAAATGACTGGGACAGAACAAGTATCAGTCCTCTAGAATTTCCTTCAACTGGACAATTCTGAGACCACTTTATGAGCTGTACTGAAGAAGTCTCCTGCTACACAGCACATTATCTATTTGCTTCTGTCAGTCTAGTCATATAAAAACACAGAAGGTGGCTAAATGTATTATTAGTTACCAAATATACATATATATGCAAATCTTCAGACAGTGGTCTGTACACTTTTCAACAGGAAGAACATTTCGAATGAACGTTGCTCCCCTTGTGCACTTCCACACTGTAATGTTTGTGCACTTAATGTCTAATGACTGAGAAAATACAATGTTATAATATGCACAACAGACTCAATAAAACTTAAAGCTGACTTTATAAACTGGGAATGATGGCACACAGCTGCAATCCCAGCTTGCCGAGGCCAAGGCAGGAAGGCCTCAAGTTTGTGCTCATCTTGCACACGTTAGGGAGACTCTTACTAAAAATAAAAATTAAAAGGACTGGAGTGATGGCTCAGTGGCAGAAGCTCTTTGGGTCAATCCTCAATACTAGAAAAAAAAAGAATTTATGTTTTATTTATGAAAGATGATGTACCCAGTTGAAAACAATAATTGGTCACATACATGTAAGTTCAGGTGGGTTCAAATATAAGCAAGTTAAATAGGTTATCAAACTTGATATGCAAATAAAAACCCAAGAACTTTCTGCAATATGATTCTCTCTGTATTTGGGCTCAGAATATTTCAGTTAGGAAATAATATTGTTAGATAAGCCTCTTTGTGAAAATATAACTTAGATATATACATACCAGTTTGGTATGTATAGAATAATTTAGAATAATTGTGAATATTATTAGTCATCTAGAAGATTATTTAAATATTTGGAACTTGAAAAGACTCAAGACATTTTCTTAATTCAAGAAAATTAAAACATTTATTGTTTCTGAATCATTTTAAACAAGTCCAACCACAAATAATTTTCCTAAGTTGCTCATGAATTTCTTCTCTAATTGTAAAGGTATGTAATTTGAAATAAAAGTTTGACAAGACATTTGAGACAGCATATTTCCTACCATACCTAGAAATTTTCCAATTTGGAAATATTCTTAAAGCAATTTCTGCATTTGAAATAGTTATTTCAAGAATGGAACATCTATACCCCTGATTTGTGGACAGAAAAACATTCCAATTTACAGCTTGTGAATTTGCTGAACTTTGCACTGTGAAATTTTTCTCACCATTATAATTCTGCTTTCCCTCAAGCTAAAGTAAAAACCACTTGCTATTTTCATTCTGTAATTTCTGACATCGCCTTTGCTATTCAGTAGACATTTATCTTTTTTTGAGTGCCAAAATAAAGTAAGTAACAAGAGAATTTCCTATTAGATAGAACATTTTCCACTGAAAGCTAAGATATAAAACAAACAAGGAAATGGAATTAATTCCTAGTTTAAATTGTGGAGATTTATTTGGCTCATCTATATCCACTGAATTTCCTTTTTATTGCAAAAGGCAAAAAAGTCAATACAATATCTAGGAATTTTACTATATTTCTACTACTGTTAATGCAACATCAACCAAATCATCAATTATTATATTACATTAAAATGTGGTACCTGTGGTTTATAGTCATATCAGAAGCATCTGAAACTTAGACTTCAGTTGTATTTTAAATGTGCCTCACTGCATGATCTACTTCATTATGCTTCTTATGGTAATTAGGTAAGTGGAGGTGAGCAGGGGGCAATGACGAGGTAGAGATAGTGGTGAGGCAGAGGAGCAAAGAAAGGGAGGAAGGAAGATGACCTCCATCTGAATCTAATCTGCATATTGTAAAGCAAATATTTAATGCTTAAGTAAATAAACAGCATAGGATATTGTTTCCTAATTTCAGATAACTCCTAGAATGTACTTCTGATGTAGTAATTTGTATCAATTGACCCTTTTCTTCCATTGGCCATCAAGCCCCTGTTCTTTAAGCGTAAGCACAACAGTTAAATGATCTATTGAGTAGTATCAAGGCTTGCAGATCTTGTGGCCATAGGAATGAAGGTAGTTGCAGGCCATACACAATTCACCCTGGTGTAACCCTACTGCCTCACATAGCAAAATAGCAAATACAACCTTGGTTGAAAAGCACATCATTTTCTTTGTCTTTACAAATTTCACATAATCTACTTGTTAAAGAAAAGCCTTAGAGTTGGTATTTATTTTACCTCTCCCCACTCATAGGAGCCAATATTGCCCAGAGCTGTTCCTCCCCATGCGCAGAAAACTATGGTGCGGTCTGGCCTCCATCCCTTCTTAACTCTTAACATTAAAGCCTGGATAACGGCCGTGATGACTGCCGTACTGCTGGCCCACTCCTGGCCATTGTAACTGTACACAGCATGGTGGTGGCTGCCAACTACAATGTACCGGTCTGGAAACAGAAGGAAACAAGAGCCCTTGTAACACAATGTAAATCTTAACAATACATTTAATGACATTTACATAATCCTATTGCTTAAGTAAGCAACAATTAAGTAAAATTTTCTAATAATTAAGACTACTTTACTGTTTTTTCACCCACTGCCTTGGTTCACACATCTGTGTATATCAAAGCAGAAGCAGCTGCTAAAACCAATTATGAATCCAAAGCTTAGATCCATATTACTGTCCTTGCAACATGAATATTAATTAATGAAGCATAGAAACATGCCACATTGAAAGCCTTATCTAACAGTTTTCCAGAATTGTAGTAGGAAGTGCCCTGTAAATAGTGTGAGTTTGCTCAGTAAATATTAATGAGTTATTAATACATTTGAGGAAACAGCAAGTCAGTAGCTGTAAGTCTTAAAAAATATGATAGTCATGTACAGATTTTTCAATAAATGAAGTACTCAGGGAATTAATTACAGCTTCCAATTTATAGTTTTAGCCCTTTTCCATTGTTTAAAAAAATCACCAATAAAAAAATCACCAATATCAAAAGTCATTCAAGTATTACAAAATCTGTCTTTTCAAATATTTTATTTCATCTACTCATGCAAAACTCGTTAGATTCACTATTAGAAATGTTTTCATCATAAACGGATGTGGCTGTTTACTGTATATTAGCAATTATTGTCATTAATAAGGAAGCTGGACCTCCAGAGTTTCTCTTGATTATGTCACTCAATGATGTTGATAGTAATAATACACTAAACTTATTTGACCAAGGAACCCCATACATGTGCATAAAAAATTTTTTATAATTATTTCTTTATGCTGCATAATTTGATGCATAGTTTTATAGGCTGAAGCAAACTTGTTTGCACTGGGATCTGGCTTTTACAACTTACTGGTTATGTTAACATGGAAAGTTTATTTTAACTCAATGACTTAGTTTGTTCCACTCTGAAATGGAAATATAAATGACATACAGATATTCACTTGTTCTGAGTTTTCTGTGAGCTACTGTTTATAATGTGACTTTGAACACTGCCTGGCACAAAGTAGGTCCCACTCCTGTATGAAATACATGAATTAGGCTTTGGCTCCCTGATATCAAAATGTCATAGTGAGCAGGAGATTTAGCTCAGTGGTTCTGGCGCCTGTTTTGCAAGCGCAAGGATCCAGGTTCAATCCACCGGTAACCACATACAATACTGGGCATAGAGACTCACGCCCAGCAGCAATCAGTACCACATACCACAGTGCCAGGCGTGGTGGCTCACACCTGTAATCCCAGCACTCGGGAGACAGAGGCAGGAGGACTGCTGTAATTGAGTCTGAGGCTGAGCTCAGAGCCAGCCTGAACTACAAAGCGAGACCCTGTCTCAAAAAACAAACAAAAAAGAAATGTCATAGTGTGAAGCTATTTTAGTTTTCCATATTGATTTCAGGATTATTGATAGATTTTTATCTGTCACTGTTTTATTAAGGTTTAATTAATGGTTTACACAAAGGATCAGGAAGGTTGAAATCTTAGGAATTCATTCACTTATCATCAGAAATATCAGAATGTTCTACTTCCAACTGTCTATTTTCCAAATAAATCATAATCAACTAACTAAATATTAGTTGATGATTGTTTCTGATTTTTAATCATTAAATTCAAAAATTATGTAAATAAACAGTCTGTATTTTGTGTAGAATTCAAGAAAAATTTCAAAAGCTTTGCAAAATATAGAGGAAAGAATACTAATACTAAAATTGGTTTTAAAAATTCTTTTGATAGATCAAATTTTCTTTACTTTAAAGCTAAAATTTTGCATGAATGAATTTTCCAATGATGGCTTGCAAATGAAATGATCAATATTCTAGTAATCCACAGATACTACAATACTACAAAATTTGTCAAAATGATTGAATTGCAATAGCAAACACAGCAAATTCATTTGTATCTTATAATTAGAGGCATTATGATCTGAAGCTGTTAAATATTGCTACTATGAGAGCATCAGCAAGAATACATGATTTCATGAATGTTCTCAGGGTTGGCTAGTAAAAAATGGGGAAGGATGTATAACCTGATTTCAAAATTCTTAGATGTGCAAATAGTTCAATTTGCCTAATGCAATGAAAATAATGTTTCTCCAAGGGAAAGTTGAGTAAATGTCTGGATCATATCAACAGAAACGGCACAGGTGGAATAAAACAACTATGGACTCTACACTGTACAAGAGCAATGTGTTATTCTATTTTATTATATACTTGCAAGCATTGATATTTGCCTCTTAATTAACATATGTATCAGTTATTTTGACCTTTTGTGGAGTAATGTCATCTGATAAATCCATCAGGCAGTTCAACAATGGCAAAATCATTATAAAATCTAGCTCAGATGATTCCTTTCATAAGCACTGTCAGAACTCTCAGTGGAACAAGGTTTGGGAATAGGACACTGATTAAAATTGAAAAATTACATCTGGAGACAAAGTTTTATTTTTTAAAAAAATATACATTATTTAAAATAAAAGCTTATCTTTTGAATTTATTTTTCTTGTTTATATTCCCACTAACAATGTAGAAGAATTCCTTTCTCCCTGCCAATTTGACAGCATTTGTTATTACTGTATTTGATTGCTTGAAGAAGTCCATTACTTCTGGAGTAAGATAGAATTTCAGTGTTGCTCTAATTTGCATTCCAGTTAGGGCTGGAGATGGTGAACATTTTTTCACATATTTATTATCCATTTGCACTGCTTTTTATTCTTTGCAGTTGCTCATTTTTGATAGGGTCTTACATTTGGTATGTCTAGTTTTTTTGAGTTCTTTATATATTCTAGCTATTAGTCCTACTGGTCTTTTGTCCAGTGAATAATTGGCAATTTTTTCCCATTTTAATAAAAATTCTAGTGGTATTATAGTGAATAAAAGAAAAACAACAGTGAAATATGGCTGTTGCATTATATGCCAATTTAATCGACCTGCCCTATTTTTTGTCCCATTGTCACAACACACATTCTCCATTAAAGTTTGTTTTTGAAGAGATAACAATGGGAAAGAGAATAAAAATATATTTTCTTAGTTTTATATCAATCCACCCTTAGAATAGCATAATCTTCTTGCTATGCTAATGTAAGGTATTTATCTGTTACTCAATTACAACCAAGCATTTGTTAATGAAATTCGATACAAAATGTAGCTTGTACTCACCTGGTGATGTCAGACCCTTTACATATCCAAGGACATTTGTAATTGTTTGAAATTTTGTAACTGTCTGAATTTTCATGTTGACAATTCTGATTTCTGGGGGGAAAAAAAGGATGTTTATTTATATATATATATTTTTATTCAAACAGTAAATTTTTCTAACATTATCAGCAAAAGAGTTTCACATAGGCTGGGGAGTTAGCTCAGTAGTTCTGGCGCCTGCCTTGTGAGTGCGAGGACCGGTGATCAATCCCTAGTAACTACATACAACAATGCTGGGCAAGGAGACTCGCGCTCACCAGCAATCAGAACCACATACCACAGTGCCAGGCGTGGTGGCTCACACCTGTAATCCCAGCCTTGAACTCAGGAAGCAGAGGCAGGAGGATTGCTGTGAGTTTAAGGCTGAGCTCAGGACTGGCCTGAACTCCAAAAAGCAAGACTCTGTCTCAAAAATAAATAAATAAATGAAAATAAAAAAGAGTTTCACACAACTTGTATTTTCTCAGGTAGCCAAAGGTTTTTTGTTTGTTTGTTTGTTTGTTTTCTAAATATTCACGATTCAATGCAGAATATCTTTTAGGTATACATTATCAAGTGATGGCTAAAACATGCTCCCTACTCTCATAGAATTTCAGAGCTGTAATGAGGCAATTCTAAGGCTTGCTTTCAGTGCTATAACTGGATAAATACAAGAGCAAACAGATGACCTCCAGGAGAAGCAGGCAGCTCATCTTTTCAAAGGATAATTAAAAATATTTCCAGAGAGTACTGAATGTTTCTTATGTAAGAAAAAGAACATATGGAAGAAAATTTAACCTTTTCTATATGACTCATTATTGTTAAAAGCCCTAAGTATTACACAAATTAAGAGGACAGAGATTCTTAAATCTATTTGCATTTTCATAATTTGGGTCTTTATCTCTACATTATTAGATGTCTCGCCTCTATTATGAATCTCCACTCAGTCCTGTTCTTAAGTTCTGTTTAAGATTGACATTCAAAATATTTGCAAATAAGATGAAAACTGGTCACAACAGAGTTTCTAGTCATGGCCCAGATGTGTCTGGAGACCTTGAGAGGTGACTTGAGCAAACCTGTTCCCCTGGAGTGTGAACTGCAGCTGGTCAGACTGCCGTGTTCAGGCTCAGGGTTGGAGCCAGAGCCAGGGCCATTGCCCCAGCCAGCCTCTGCCATTCTTACCGCTAAGTGAAAATTACAACCCGTACACTGTTTCTGCTTTAAATGTTACAGTTTGAATTCACACCAGTGAAATAATTAAAGGCTAGCATGACTCCAAAGTTGTAAGTACAACTATTTGTTGGTGGTCAGGAATTATCATTAAACACTAACAAATAATAATCCTAAATCTCAACTCTAGAATATACAGGGAATTAACCAAAACACTCATAATAAGACCAAAATATGCATTCAATGCCATCCTTATATGCAATTTTATTAGACACAAACATTTTTCTTCAAATAATTAAAAAAACATAAAACATGAATCATAATGGTTGTAAAAACTGTCATGGCCCAGATGTGCAGGAGCTGTGCTTTTACTTCAGCTAGTATGCAATTTGCTTTTTTTTGAATTAATAGACTGTTTTCTGGAGAATTTCAGGTTTATAGAAAAAAAA
>PVIR01034445.1:0-17535 GCA_004026965.1 Petromus typicus
GCAAAGTTTTGTTTTTATTTTCTAAGTTAAAGTGATTATAGCCATGTTCAGGTGTGTGTCATCTCAACCCATTTACTTTTATATCCAATATTTTATACCTTGATTTGATGAGATTGTGCCACCATATTCTTAGGATAGATTTTTGTGGTTGGAAGAGACTTTGACGGTATTCAAATTTGACCCCTACACACCCACCATCCTCAATTCTATTACTTTCACTGACAATGCGTTATTATCCTTGGAGGAAGCTCATTTGATTAAACAGTAGAAAGGCTGAAAAATTCTTGCCGGGCATGGTGGCTCTCACTTATAATCCCAGCACTCGGGAGGCAGAGGCAGGAGGATTGTCCTGAGTTTGAGGCTAGCCTGGGCCACATAGTGAGTTCAGGGCCAGTCTGAACTACAATGGAGAATCTGTCTCAAAAAAACTAAAACAAAAAATTGTTGGGGGGAGGATGTTTAAAGATGTAGCTTAGTGGTAGAGATCATGTTAAAAAAAAAAAAAATGAGAGGCCCTAGATTAAATCCCCAGCACTGAAAAAATAAGTTTCATTGAACTAAAAATTGCTACTATCAAACTTCTACTTACAGATTTTTACTTTATTCTCTGAGTCAGTGAAAGTACATTACACCAACAATAGCAAAAATGATTGATTTCCAATTGACTATTTAAGTGCCACTAGGTTAGAAGCTAAAGTCAAAGGGAACTGGGCTTTGTTTGGGCTGCACATTGAAGAAGGTGATGGTCTTGTTTGGAGCTCAGACCATCCTCTCAGGTTTTCCCCAAGTGAGTTTCTTGTTTGAGTTTTTCCTCCAGTGAGGTTTCAGCTTGTAAGAACTAATAACCAGCCAGGGAGAGACTTCAGAGTATAAGAGCATTGGGGGCTCTCAAGGTCATTATGGTATTTTCCACTGTTGTGAAACTCACCATTTCCTGTGGCAGCAACTTGGATTTTGAATGCCCTATGAAACAGTTCTTACTAGATTTAATTGAAAAAAAATCTATCTCCCTATAATTTTGACTTTTTCTACTTCTTTTATCTTTGTAACAACCTTTAAATATTTGAACACAGGAACTCCAAGTTCTTTTCAAGATAACTCTCCTCACAGCTAATCCTGATTGCCAGCTGTTAATTATTTTATGTAAAATAAGCCCACAGAAAATTCATTGCCTTCGGTTTTTCATTGTAGTTGCTTAAGGAATTTTTTCTTTGTGTATCTTATCCTTCTAGGCATTGTATTTGACACTTTGCCTTTAGAGTTCAGTAAATTACCAAGAATTTTAAATTTAATTTTCATAACAATCTCAAGATAAGTGTTATTACTATGTTTATTTGATAGGCAGGCTAAAGCTCAGAGTGGTGGACCAAAATGTCTGAGATGTTGGAACTATATTCCAATTTCTATCTTTTGGACTCTAATTTCCATGACTTTAGTTACTACAATATAATTGTTTTAAGTTTTCTATAAGCCATTAGAGGGCCTTATCTGTGAGCAAATACAGTCCAATTTGCATATAGCTAAAGCAGAACTCCTTTTGTGTTGGAGATTTTACTCCCTATATTATATCTGAGTTTTTCTTTGTTCTTTGGATAGTATGATACTATTGCTGAACCATCAGTCCCTTCATTCTGAATACACTTATCTTATCAGGACATAGCTTCAATTATACTCCCATGATTTACTTTTTGGATATAAGTATAAAAGTTTTCAGTTATATTTATAACTTACATCTTACTATTGGTGGCTAAATTCAGACACCAACATCGTTGGCTTTCTTCCTGTCTTCTCCCCACAAGCTGGTGTTCTCTGAAGTTTTGGTGGTTAGTTCTTTTTTCTTTTTTTTTTTGGTGTCAGGGATCGAATTCATGACCTTGCTCTTGTGAGGCAGACCCAGAACTACCACTGAGCTAAATTCTCAACCCTGGTTAGTTCTTGTTTGCATTTTCATTTTGATGACAACTAAAAAAAGTGATAAAAGTGTTTTCTAGTTTGTCTGTATAACCTTCTTATTAAATACAGAAGCCCAATTGTAGAGCATACTTTTGGGGTAATATTTTGTTATAAGCTTATTAGAATCAAAAAGAGGAAAACAATGCAAAAATTATGCATTTTATCCAGCAAAAGGTCATATGCCATGTGGAACAATGGACAAATGCCATTTTCTCAGTAGTAGGAATATCATGGGCCTGTTTGAGTTACATACGGGTGGCAGATTGATGTGTTTGCAGTACCATATTTACCTTGGCTATTTTCAGCAAAATATCATGGCCATATTACATCAATTTAATCTCCTTTTTATTTGGTTTTGTGATAAAAGTAATAAACCCTGTGACTAATATAAACTGTGCATACAATTCTTCATGTGAATTATCTAACTTAATCCTGAAGTGATTTATAGAAGCTAGAGTATTATCACTTGCTTTATGGATGGGGAAACCAAAGCCTAAAGAGTTTATCTAACATTTAGAAAGACACAATAAATGATGGAGCTAGAGTTTGAACTCAAATATTCTGAATTTTTTGTTTGTTTGTTTTTTTGGGGGACAGGATCTCACTATGTAGCCCAAGCTAATTGTGAACTCATAATGAGCCTTGAGTGCTGGGATTATAGTCATGTACCACAATGCCTGGCCAAATATTCTTATTTTAGTGCCCAATTTCTTAGCTATCCTGCTTAAATCATGAAAAATGATTACAAAAAATAAATATCTACAGAGACATGTACTTTGTTTTATATTTGTTTATATTGAAGTAATATCTGATAAAAATTATATTAGCTGTAGACATCAATAGACCTTTGTTTTTTTAAAAGAGGTCATTATATGTATTTGATAAACTTTGTCAAGGTAAAGCAGAGATTGGTGTGTAACTTGAATGAGGTCTAGAAATTGCTGTCATAGACCTGGGAAAAAAAGATATGGTTCTGGCTGCAGTTTATTCATTATAGTGTGAGCTGCTCAAGGCCAGCACAGGCGCATGTTGATGACAGTGGTCACATGGGATTACGGTAGAGTTGAAAATCTATTGTGTACTGATGGTGTAGCCATCATAATGTTCTAATGCATTCTCTATGTCTGTGGTGATGCTGGTATAAGCATCTACTGTGCTGCTAGCTGGGTGAAACATGTAATGAGGCATAGAATCTAATACTAGATTTTACCACTAATTACTAATACCACTAATACAGTGGTAAAAAATGATTGTTAGTGGTTTATGTACTTATTGTCCTGTATATATATTATAATTTTAGACTATATCCATTCTACTTATAAAAAAGAAGTTTACTATTAAACAGTATACTGCTATGCTGGTGAAAGCCTCCTTTACTTCATTTACAACATTTCTTGATTACATTAGGAGGCCAGGTCAAATGATTCATCTGTACCATTTAGGCCTGTTTAAGTGCATTCCATATACAATTTCATATATAAATGAAATTGCCTAAAGATGCTCCTCTCAAGTATCCTTGTCACTAAGCAGTGTAAGACAACATGTCATTCTCCATAGGAAAAATGCCTAGCAACATTTTTTTTCCAAGATCTTCAATTTGTCAGACAATATATTAGTTCCATGGTCTCCCCTCCCCTTTGAAGTCCTGCCTCATATAGTCCTCTTGTTCCATAGAAGAAGAAAACTGGAGATCAGCCCAATCATCCAGGTTTTAAAGGATCTACCTATTTTTAGGTGCTCTTTATCCATCCCTGACCCTTATTTTTAAGTGCCAGACCTTTCAGGGGCTGTGCAGGGCAGAGCTCTCATTTAGCCTGGATTCTCTTTCTGTGGATGGAACATTTTCCAGGCTTTTCACAGAATTAACTTCCACCCAATTTCCATCTTCCAAAAATATGTTGAAATTTCCCCTCTACTATTGTCATCCATTAGATACTATTTTAATTCTTTTTCTAAATTATAAGTTATCCACATTCTGTACCTTGTTGGATTATTGCTAGAGTTAATATTTGATGTTAAGACATGAAGCATTGACCTATTTCTCATCAAAGAACCTCTGCAGTCTGGACTCATTCTTTCTCAACAGTGAACAGAGCCAGCTACAGGCTCTTTGATGGCAAGGGCAGAGGAGTGAGAAGTGACTTGTGCGAACTTTCATAGTGAACTCTCAAGAGGATATTAGCATTTCTAGTTATTATTTTCCTATTTGCCTTATTGGTAGAAATATTAGAAATATAGAATCTAAAAAATGGACATATATGAAAGTATAAGTATTTTGGAGGGTTTTACTAGTATGTTCCATCCTAAACACAAATTCTTGCTCATTCAATTTTTTTTTTTTTTTAGACAGAGTCTTTCTTTGTAGTTCAGGCTGGTCCTGAGCTCAGCCTTTAACTCACAGCAATCCTCCTGCCTCTGCCTCCCGAGTGCTGGGATTACAGACGTGAGCCACCATACCTGGCTTCATTGACATGCATTAGAATTGGAGAGGTCATGTTACAGGTGGTTTGCCTAGGTCCTAGGAATTTGTGAATTTAGGAAAACTATGGAAACTTCTAGGCTCCATTTATCCTTTTAGCTTTTGTTTCTAAGATGCCCCATTAATGTATTGAAGGAAAGCAGTCTGAGATGAATGGCCTGTTGTTTCCTTTTTATACTACCATTTTTCCATGAAAGGTTTAAAATTACTTGAATAAAAACACTGAGCTTGCAGTCAGCCATTTAGAGTGAAACTTTATAATTTGTCAGTTATGGCTACATTTAATCCACATTTTAAGCAATATGTAGTATACAGTGCACAGAAGGAGAGGAAAGGTTGTGGATTGAGAGGCGTTAGGGGTTGTGTTTAGATGTAAACCCAAAGCCTCATGGAGACAAGGTGGGACTTCCCTTGTCAGAGGTAGCTGCGTCTGGGATGTGTGAGCCTGGGGTGAAGGGCTTGTGATTACTAGACCACTACATCTGATTAGTCTGGCACCACACAAATCCAGGTGGTGTGCTTAAGGTACAGTGGGCAGAAAGATGCTGTCCAGCTCCCTCCCTTGCGGCCGCGGCGGTGCTGTGGGTGCTGTGGACTCTCCCTGGTTACCTTTGCTGCCTCCTGTGGACCGTGTTGTTTCTCCTGTGTGGTGCTTGTTTTCTATCCTGACCTGGATCCAGATGATTATGGACTGAAATCTCTACAAAGCCAAATAAACTCTTTCCTTTCTAACTTTGGTGTCAGGTATTTTGTCTCAGCAATGAGAGAAAAGAAACTAACATAAGAGAGTTGGAGTAAGACTTAATTATAGAATTAAGAATAATAAGTGAGCATATCTCGGGATACTAAGTGCAGATATCTGTATTTTGGCAGCTAATTTTGTCAAAGAGTAGCAAAGATTTCAGAGTTTTTTTTTTTTTCCAGAGTTTTTTAGCTAAAGCATGGCACAGGGTGGCTTATGCTTAACAATTCTAACAGATCTTTAGTGTAAGCAGAGGCAGAAATGGGAGGCAGAACCGTGGAGGAAATACAGAATGTGATAGCTGTCTCTTACGGAGCCCGAAAGGCTGGCCCCTCTCGCTCTGTCGTGATCAGCCATCTGTTTGGGCTGCCCTGGGAAGATGGGTTCCGGGCAGGGCTCCTTCTGCAGCTGAGGGTGACCCCGAAGGACTGCCAGCTGCCTGCACTCCTAGGAGCTGGCGCGAAGCCCTTCTTCTTAGAGAGTCTGGGTGGTACCTTTTCATGTCACTACACCTGGGCCCCCTTTGGATGCCATGTAAACTTCAACAAATTACTTAACCTCGTTGGAAACTCAGTGTCCTTATGTGGAATATAAGTTTATGTCAGAGGAGTTTTTTGAGGACTTTTTGTGTGTTATTATAAAACCTTGGAACTGTACATGACTGTTACAGTCAACGTATAATAAATGTTGGGTATTTTTATTTAGGTAGTCCCTCCCTCCTTCCCTCCCCCTGCCACAATAGTTGATTGAGTGAGAAGGGTTGTAGCATTTTCAGACTTCATATAGTGTAGTTCACACTCTGAGGAGAAGGTCATTTCAGCCCTTTTAACAAGAAGGAAATCATAATTGGAATACTTCATGCTCTCCCCTGTCACTTGATATGATGTGATCTATACTGCTAGCAGGATGTGCTAATGACCTCTGAGTAATAGAATAATAACAATGCCTAATAAGCTGCAATCATAGAGAGCTATTTCAAAGTGATTTGTAAATTACATAATTCCATTCTGAATGCTTGTGCATTTCTTTCATGAAATAATGTTTAAAGATTGATAATTAGGGGAGTTGGTCCGTACTGTCTGTGATTCATAAATGCTCATTTCTACTCTTTTCTAAGAATGTCGATGGAAGTTTAGGTCCACTGGAGTTTTTCAGTTTCTACAGCTTTGAAAATTTCAAGTTTTCTTTGAAAACCACTGAATATTTCAAAATAAAGCCCTTCAAATACCACTCATGACTGAACTTGAAAGGATCGTGTTCTCATCTGAGAAGTGACAAGGTATCAGTGCTGCTGCTGCTATTAAATTATCAATAGGGGAGAAAGTGGGTGGGGATGAGGAGCTAGGAAAAGAAGAATCTGCTAGAAATAAGATAAATTCTCCCTATTTGTTCTCTGAAAAGATATTAATTTGGTGTCCACTGTCCTGAGCCATGGCTCCAGGTGCTGAGATGAATAGAACTTGAATCCTTCATTGGGGAACTTATGGTGGATTAGAAGCCGCCAGGGGTGGAGGTTGGAGCGTGGTGGGACAGAAATGTATATTGCAACAATACTATTAATGACCTAATGAAGACAGAAGGCAGTTGGAGGTGAGGCTTCACTTTGGGATGGGCAAAGAAGGAAGAAATACACTGCTGCGGGGCAATGGGAAGCACTTTTGCATGAGCGCTCTGAGGGAGCCAGACAGCTGCTCTCCAGGGAGTGAATTTCAAGCCCAGCAGGTGGGATCGACGGGATATCCCCAGGGAAGGCCAGTGTTTGGGAATGTCAAAGATTTGGCTTCTGACATGCTTGTTTTAATTCTACAGGAGCCTCCAGGTGGAAATACCTATCAGGAAGGTGTGCAGGACTGTGAAGGAATTCATGGATCAGAAGAGAGAATGCTAGACACTGTGACACATACCTATCATCCTAGCACTTGGGAGGCTGAAACAGGAGGGTTGCTGTGAGTTCGAGGCCAGCCTGAGCTACATAGCGAGTTCAAGGCCAGGTTGGGGTGCATAGTGAGACCCTGTATCAAAGAAAAAGAAAAAAAAAGGAGAGAAAATAAAACTAAATTGGGCTGACAAGGTTGAATATCACATATATATTTATTAAATTAAGTACTTTAAGATCAAATGGGTAATATAAGTCTCAAAGTAAAGTACAATTTTCATAATGCTACTACGTATTAAGTTGTATCTTTTTCTACTGAGGAGACTGAAATGGAACAAATAATTATATACTTAAAGCTTCCTTTACTATTTCCATATTTAATTTGCTTCCTTTTCTCTGAGTGGCTCACCTCAAAAATACAAGACTACTTAGTCTTAAAAATTTTAAATATCCTTTGTGAAAATTCCATTAAAGGAGAACTATGTACCTGAAGAGTGAAAGGCTGCTCCTCCCCAGGCCCAGCCCATCCCACCCCTCAGAATTAGCTGCTGGCAGTTTGCTGGATGTCATTTTGGTCTGTTAGACAGAAATGTGATTATGTACAGTATCTAAGTAGTTTATATAAATGTCATTATGCTGTATCTCTTGCCTTGCATCCTCCTTTTTTGCACAGTACTAGCTGCGGGCATTTTCCACTTGAAGCACGTGTATCACATCCCTTTTACTCACCAAATAATATGCATCATTGTAAAGTTGAATCATAATTCATCTAACTATCCCTTTCATGATACAGGTTTACTTTCTTCTTTTTCAAATTTCAAATTATAAAATGTGCCTGCAAACACCCTTGCATGTATATCTTATGCACATTATAGTAAGTACATTAGAAGTTAAACCACTAGGTCAAAAAAGAAACCCACATTATAAATTTTAATGCCTTTTACAAGCTATGCCCACAGGGACTGTACCCTCCTTTGTTACAGGCTTCTTTTCACTCAGGTAGTCATTTCTTTGCATCTGTCCCTTTCCAGGGTGTCTTGTCCTGTAGCTGCTTGAGAGAAGCCACATTAAAGACCTTTCATTGGTTCAATTTCCTAGAGAAGCAAATTCCTGCAGAGGCGGCAGCCCGGCCCACTGTCAGCTGCCCTCTCTGCGACTGTTGTCAGTAGCTGCTGATGTAGCACAGCCTGCGGTCATTACGCTCATGGGACAGGTTATCTGGGCAAAGGGGAAGAGGAGGGGGCAGGGCAAAGATCCAGTGGGTTTCCTCATGAATATTAAAAGCCATTTAAATAGATTTCTTTTTATCCCCTCATTTCCTGTTGATGAGAGCACTGACACCACTTGTCTCATTTTCCAATGAAAGCTTCCTAAAGCAAAATGGCTTGGAGACTGAACAGCTCTTGAAGCTTTATGAATCATGGCGAGGGGGAGAGCTACACACATTGTTCACAGGGCGGAAACCTTGAGACTACCTCTTCCTTCTGCCTAGGATTTTAGAGGATGTGGCTGAGAGCCGTCGTGGTGCCCGAGAGCCCCGGTCTCCCTTCGCTTCAGGAGCCAGAGGATGAGGGTTGCAACCTGCCTCAACTGTTGTTGCCTTAATGTCACTGGGTGGCAGCTCACTAGTAAAGCTTTTGGTGTCCCCTTGGGAATAATACCTGTCTGCTGAGCCCTGATAGTCTTTGTGCAGGACTGTCTCTGCAAATCGTGTGTCAGCTCTAGTCTTCACCTACTGCAGGAGCTGACTTATCTGGGCTATGTGTGTGATTCGGCAAGTGTTTCAGCCGGGAAGCTGCCCTCCAGGGCTCTATACATAAGACTGAGAAAACACCCCTTCCTCATTGCAAAGCTTGGGCGGGATCATGATTGATACTGTGTGGGGTTGTGGCTCTGAAGCCTCTAAAGGCCCCTTGGTGTCCATGGCTCACTTCCTTTAGTTCCATAAAAGTGGAGTGAGTTGCTCAATCTCTCTCTTCCTCTCAACTTTTATTCTAAGGTTTTTTTTTTTTTTTTTTGACAGAGTCTCACTTTTGTAGTTCAGGCTGGTCCTGAACTCAACCTTGAGCTCAGCAATCCTCCTGCCACTGCCTCCCGAGTGGCATTGTTATATGTGGTTACTGGGGATCAAACCCAGGACCTTGTGCTTGTAAGGCAGGCACTGGAACCATTGAGCTAAATCCCTGGCCCTCAACTTTTATTTTAAAAATAAGATAATTTCTGTTACTGTGAGTGTTAGTGAGGGTATCGTATTCCCCTTCTTTCCTTTATTTTTATTTTTTCTGGCATTGTTTACAATCTCACTCCCTTTACAGTTTCCTTCTTTATCTTTGTAATGGTTTGCCTTGCTCAGTGAAAGTGCCATGCAGCCAGGAATTGGCCTGTTGCTCCATTGACTTATAGTGCACACGGCTCTAGTAGACACTAAATAAATATTTCTTGACTGAATAAGTGTGGGAAGTGTAGAACAGTGCCTGAAACCTAGAGAGCGTTCCACACATGTCACTTTCCACCCAAAATCATTAACTATGTGTAAGTAAATAATATTTGAGGTGTCCTATGATTTAGAGGCATATTATTTTGTTTAATTTCCTCTCACAACTGGCCAAGTTACAGTGGTGAAAAGTCTAAAGGGTAAGGTTTGCTTTAACCTTTTCCTGTAGAGTACTAATAGGCAATTGTCAATGAAAAAAATGCCAACCAAGTAGCTATCTTATGTATGAGAACCTTTATTAAAAAGAAAGAGTATAAAAATAAATGTTACTTATAAATTGAGGATAATGAGAAATCCCTCATAGAATAGAAGACTGTGTAAAAGCCCATAGCAGGCTCTTTATAAATGATAAATGGATTATGTATAAATGATTATCATTCCTTTTCAGCAGTGTATTTTTTTTATATATACATTACTGTGCTAAGGACCAAACCCAAGGTGTCACATATGTAGGCAGGGGGTGTATTATTGAGCTGTATCCCAAGCCCCCAGCTATTGGACTTTGTGCAGAAAGTACTTACAGGAGTAGATTCTGTTTGGAACTCATTGTTCTTTTAAAACTTGGCTTTATCCACGTGTAGGGAGTTAGGGCAAGGTTACAGGGGTACATCTGAAGAAGGTGTGGCTATTTGGAATTCAGTTCATGCACTCAAAATGTTTTGGTCAGTTTTCAGTTGTGTTCTTAACATGGTGCGGCACAGGAAGGAAATGAAAATGAAGGAGGGAAAATGGATTCCTTCGTCAGGAATCCACAGTTTTCAAAGCTGAAATGTCAGTCCTCAGGGAAACTGTTAGACATGTCCATTCCGGAAGGCCTGAAATGTCTGGCAGTTTTCATCTAGGAATTTATGAAGTCAATTCCATTAGTGGTAAGTACAAAAACACATATGTGTGTGTGCACAGACAGATACTCATTCTAGTATTTAAAGATACTTAAACTGTGCTGGGCCTAATGGTATATACCCCTAATCCCAGCACTCTGAGGGCTGAGGCAGAAAGATTGCAAGTTTAAACCTGGGCAACATAGACATTTAGTGAAACCTTGTCTCAAAAAGAAAAAAGGATGTGGAGACTGGGGAAATAGCTTAGTGCAAAGGTCCAGGTTCAATTCTGGTATTTCCAAAAAAAAAAGTAAAAAAGGAAGTTATATAAGAAACTGGGAATATTTGTTACGGGAAGAGGGTGCTGCTGAGTGACTGGGAAAGGAGAGGTATGAGGAGTATTCAGTATACTTGTTCTATGGAGTGTTAAAATATGTGAATATAGTATCCATTAAGGAAAAATGAGCTACAAATGGTGAATTGAGACGTGGTGGTAGGTGCCATGGCTGGATTTCCCACAGAGTGGGCTAGTGGCTGAGACCACAGAACCGTCTTGGGGAGAACATACAGGCTCCTTGTAGGGAAGTGACCAAGCACATGAGGCAGAGCAAGTGACTTCAGTCAGGTCATGCTGGTTACTGTGCTCATCGTTTCCTGCCTGAAGAATCACCCAGAACCTGGCTGAGAGAGGAGATGCTCACTTATTGAATTGATTAGATTTTCATAATGCAAAAGTAATGTATGTTCACTGTAGGAAAGTGATTTGATATAGACAATGAAAGAAAATCACTTGAAAGCTAATGACTGTATCAAGATCACAATTTGCATTTTAATGGAAGTCTTTGATTACTTATCAATGTCTGTAAATGTTTGTGCATGCTTATGGGAGCATCTATAATGTATACTGCCTTGCAACCTGCAGTTTTCAGGGAAGACAACTTTTTGAGAGATCTTGACAGGCAACAATGACAGAATACCTTATAAGATTTCTCTCTTTTGCATTCTAAGGTTAGGAATTGTGATCACTGCTTTTCTTGGCCCAGGATGTAGCTCAGTGGCACTGTGCACCTACCTGGCAAATGTAAGGTCCTAAGTTCAACAATCCCTTGTACTGGAACAAGAAAAAGAATTGTAAAAATTGAACAGGCTCATTCATTCAAACATATAGTATAACCCAGTGTCCTCTCTATGCTGGATAGCCAGGATGTATGTTCTAAGCTTTGATTTCCTTCATGACACTGAGCCCCCTGATGGTCAGGGTGGTAGACAGCCTGGGGCCCGCTAAGGGCTGATTATTCCTTCTGAGTTTGCTGCACCGTTTTTCTACTGCCCCATTCCCATCAGCGTTAAATGTGAAAGTCTTTTCATCTCATTAGCCTCCTACACCTGCTCTTTCTCCCAACATTTCCATTTTGGTAAATGGCAAATGCAGCTGTTCATGTCAAAAGATGGGAGCTGATCTCAATTCCTGTCTACTCTGTCAACACTCCATCCGTTAACAAGTTCAGTGGACCTCTTGGGGGACAATATGCCCCCGATTCATGTACTTTGTCTTATCTTTACTGCTATCACTCTAGAACAAGCCACCATAATTTTGTGCCTGTATAGGGAGTCATCTTTCTAACTCATCTTTTCAATTCATTGTCCACACAATGGCCAGGAAACTCTCTTACAAACCCAAATCCAATATATCTTTTCTCTGCGTAAGCCTATTGATGGTCTTCTTTACATTGGGATGAAAACCTCGGTCCTGATCATAGTCTACAAGGCCCTCACAGGCTCCCCTGGCCGTAGCTCTGACTTTCCCATCTATTTTTCCTTGCAGTCTGGCTTTCCTCCTCCTCAGTTTCCTGAAGACTCTTTCTTGTTGTTGTTGTTTTTTCTCTTGCAAAGGAAGTTTCACCAGGGCAGAGACTATGACTATCTTTTTAATTTTCTGTCCAAGGATTGAACTTGGGACCTTGAGCTTGTGAGGCTGGTACTAAAACCACTGAGTTAAATTCCTAGCCCTGTAATTGTCTTTTTTATTGCTGGATCTTCAGTGTCTGTCCTAGGGCATAATAAAACATGCTGCATATATTTGTGAACAAATTCATGAATTCACAAATCAATGAGGATGATAAAAAGAAAACCAAGTGTACAAGCTTAAAAAATGCAATGCCACAGGTGGTGAATTCTTAAGAAAAACTTCAACTGGGTGGAAGATTTAGCTCAGTGGTTCTGGTGCCTGCCTTACAAGCACAAGGGCCTGAGTTTGATCCTTGGTAACCACATACAATAAAGCCAGGCATGGTGACTCACACCCACCAGCAGTCAGTACCATATACCACAATGCTGGATGTGGTAGCTCACCCCTGTAATCCTACTACTTGGGAGGCAGAGGCAGGAGGATTGCTGAGTTCAAGGCTGAGTTCAGGATCAGCCTGAATTACAAAGTGAGACCCTGTCTCAAAAACAAACAAACAAACAAACAAACAAAAACAAAAAAAAGGAAAGAAACTCCTGAACTAAGTGGTTTGGGAGTTCGTGGAAAGTGATACTTACTCTGGCTGAGGAAGTCAGTGAGGACTTATAAGTAAATAAATATTTGGGGTGGATATTAAAGATAAAACTCCGCAGGCTTGGATGAAGGAGCACAGTATGGAGAAAATGACAGATAATCTAGCTGAACTAGGATGTATATGTCATGCTTATGCAAGGCTGGAAAGATAATTGTGGATCTGGTTGTGAGGGACCTGGAATGCTGGTTGAAAGTATTTGGAAAGCTCATCTGATGAAGGCACACCTTCTTGTCCCTCAGGGAGCAGAATGAGCACAGTCATAGGAAGAAATATTGATACATGGTCTTAGGTAGTTAATAGTGAAGGTACATGAAAAAGAGAAAACAGATATGAGGAATGTCCCAGAGAAACCATCTCCTGGAGTTAATGACTGATGGCTGAGAATGTGCAGTTGAGGAGCCAAATGTGGAATTGAGCTTTGGTGACTCAGACAATGTTAGTAACTCTGATAGAAATGGAAAAGCATGAAGAGAAGTTAGTTCTGAGGTAATGATGGATGCTGCTTTTAGCTTATTACGTTTAAAGTACCAAAAAGGAGTGTCCAGCTTGTGGTAAAGTTGAGACTAGAGAATTACAGATGTAGTTTTCTCTCATTCACCCATTTGATCAGTTAATATTTATTGAGTGTCTAGCCGAAGCCAGGCCTTATATCAGCATCAGGAATACAAAGGTAAAAAAACACAAAGTCTGCCCCTAAGAATTCCCTTTGATCTAGATGTTTGACCTAGGAAAATATCAGCCATATAATTATTTTAATGTATTTCAGTATTCAAGTATCTTTAAAAATTTTTTTTTTGGTTTTTTGAGACAGGGTCTTGCTTTGTAGTTCAGGCTGGCCCTGAGCTCAGCCTCCAACTCACTTCACAGCAATCCTCCTGCCTCTGCCTCCCGAGTGCTGGGATTACAGGCGTGATCCACCATGCCCGGCACTGTGGTATGTGGTGCTGGTTGCTGCTGGGTGTGAGTCTCCACACCCAGGATTGTACGTGGTTACCGAGGATCAAACCGGGTCCTTGCGCTTGCAAGACAGGCACCGGAACCAGTGAGCTAACTCCCTGGCCCCTGAAGTACCTTTTACACCTAGTATATGTAGTATACCTTTTAGCTATACTATGATAGTTTACATTAGAAGGAGTTTTATCATGCATATGTAATTGCTTATTACTTACAACTTAGAATTAAAGGATGTCCTGACTTGGTTATTAGAAGAAGTAGTTTGTAGATCTTCATGACTTCCCTTCTGATCCATGACCAGTGAAATATCCCTGAAAGAAAAGCCGAAAATTTCAACTCCTATGTGACAGAATTTGGAAGACATGTTTCTCATTGGACCTTTTCAGAGTGTGACAATATGTGGATGATTTTAGTTGGGTGTCTCTTTAGTTTGGGGAGGGTGCCGCCTGCGAATTACAGAGGAGAGAGCCAGATGAAACAGAGGATAAAGGTTTACTGCATGCTGATAAAGAGAGGACGATGTAGACGTAGTGAATGGATGGGTTTAAACCTGAGACATAATATCAGTGATTGAGAGTCTTAGGGAAAAGGCTTAATAAATTGGAATAATGAGGGCTTTGGGCTGTGTAGCTGCGTTATTTGGCAGAAAGAACAAAAAGGCATCAACTCAAGTGTTACAGGGACATCATAAAAGGCCAGGGATGGACTGAGACTGTGGCCTTTTCCAGTCATTCTCCCTTTGGGCACACGCCATAATGGGGTGACGTCCTAAATTATCCAGCGTGTGGTCACATGGCTCTCCCTGCTGCCAGGCCTGCCTGGTGTGCTTAGAGCAATGGCAATTAATTCAGCAGCTCTCAAACTTACTCCCGGCAGACTGTGCTGCAGAAGTCCAGTGTTGCAGTGAGAAACTGAAGAGTCAAGATAAAGAAGCAAAGAGTACTGCTGCCACATGTCTGGATGAAATCACCCCTGTGCCAAAGATATTATTGTTGAAAATGGTGGCTGAACATCTCAAACTAAACCTCTTCTAAACTATCTCAAAGAGGAATTAAATATTGTTCAATTTTAAAGCTTGGAACCAAAAGATGTGGATGTAGCATATGAGGAGATGGACACTATCTTCTTAAGGAACTGATATGTGATTGTGAAATATCTTCTTTGGCATCTTCTTTTGCTGAGAGTTTCTCAAAGAATAAACAGTTAATGCCCTTATAATGAATGCAAATAATAGAAATCAGGAAATTCAGACTCAAAAGTATTAACATTATTTTCCATCAGGTGAATGAAAACAATTGGGATTTATAATATAAAAAGCTCTCTGAAGGCAATTCTCTCTCTGTCTCTCTCTCTCTTTGTATCAACACATTCTTACAAATCGCATTGTATGTAGATTGTTGTTAGCTGCATATTTTTCTAATAGGAACAATATTGTATATAGGATTTTTATAAAAATATCATAAAAGTAATGTTGTTTGATTCTTATTTAATAATTAAATATAGAAAAAGTAAGGTCCAAACTAGGAAACTTAGAATGATCAGGTAGGGTTCTACTTAATTTTGTTTTATTTTTTTATTTTTGTATTTTTATTTTTTTTTAAGGTTTTTTGAGACAGGGTCTCGCTTTGTGGTTCAGGCTGGCCCTGAGCTCAGCCTCCAACTCACATCACAATCCTCCTGCCTCTGCCGCCCGAGTGCTGGGATGACAGGCGTGAGCCACCACGCCCGGCACTGTGGTATGTGGTACTGGTTGCTGCTGGGTGTGGGTCTCCACACCCAGTATTGTTATGTGGTTACCGGGGAATCGAACCTGGGCCCTTGCGCTTGCAAGACAGGCGCCGGAACCACTGAGCTAACTCCCCGGCCCTATTTTGTTATTTTTAGTACTGTGGATTGAACACAAGTGTGCCCTACCACAGAGCTACATTTTAAGGTTACCAGCTTCTCAAGGGCTTTTTCTACATGCTAGTTTTACTAATGGACATGGCCGATTAGAACTATACTTATTATGGTGTAGGGAGTAGGAAGCATTCAGCGTGAGACCTATTCTCAGACACTGTGAAAAAATGTAATGAAACTCAAAATAGATAAAGATGATACTTCCACTAAATTTCCCAGAAAAGAGATTTCAGGAAAACATGTTTTCCATGTTCTCATAGAAATTAAAGGAAAATGGACTTTTACAGAAAGAGAGAAAGGAGCTCAAGGAAGAATAATTTCCCAAAGATACAACAAATGAGCTGGCAGAGATCTGGAAAGATAAACACAACCATAAAAATGAAAATAAACCATTTCAGATGTAGCAAGAAATAGGATCTTGTTGGGGGAACGTGTCAAGCACATGTTAAACAGTCAAGAAAAATCTATAGACAGAAAAAGGAAAAAAGCACCAACAATATTTCATCAATTAGAAAAAGATAACCACAGATGACAAGAAGAAAAATCCAACAGAAACAGAGAATAAGTTACTTGAATAATAAGTAGAATAACTGAAGAAAAATATTGAAAAATATAATGGAAGAAAAATTTCCTGAAATTTAGAAAATACTTGCTGCACAGAAAATAAAACCAATATATAATGATTAACACAGAATATTCTGTAGATTTCACTCAGTTTTTCAGTAAAGAAAAGTATGCAATAGGAAACAAAGCAAAGAAAGAAGTCACCTAATAAATAGAAAATATCAGTTGGGCCTCAGGCTGCTTCTCAGAAATATTAAATGCCAGAAAAAATGAATTAAATTATATGAAGAATTCCAGGTAAGAATTTATACCCCACCAGATAATTTTCTTAAATATAGTAAGTATAACTGAAAGATGCTTCCAGTATGCATAATTTGAGGGTACAAGTGAGCCCTTATTGGAAAAAAAATTGGCGATGAGATGCAAGAACATTTAAAAAATTCAGAAAGGGAAAGTGATATATTATTTATTTACTATTGATAAACACTAAATATACTTCAATTAGTTACTAAGTTTTTAAAAAGTAGACCTGTGGGGCCAGGGATTTAGCTCAGTGGTTCCGGTACCTGTCTTGCAAGCGCAAGGACCCGGGTTCGATTCCCTGGTAACCACATACCATACTGGGTGTGGAGACTCACGCCTAGCAGCAATCAGTACCACATACCACAGTGCTGGGCGTGGTGGCTCATGCCTGTAATCCAGCACTTGGCAGGCAGAGGCAGGAGGATTGCTGTGATGTGAGTTGGAGGCTGAGCTCAGGGCCAGCCTGAACCACAAAAGAGAGACCCTGTCTCAAACAAACAAACAAACAAACAAACAAAAAACATCAACGGTAGACCTGTGATAGCTAAATCTTGGAATCAGTCTACATCAACAGTTGAATGGATAAAAAAAAAATGTAGTATTTGCACACAATGGAGTACTATTGTGCCATAAAGAAGAATGAACTTGAGCCATTGGTGGGAAAAGTGCAGCACCTTGAGCCCATAATGTTAGGTGAAATAAACCAGACACACAGATTTAAATATTGCATGGCTTCTCTAAAATGAGAAACCCCAAGTACAAACAAAGAGCAAAAAATAGGAAATAGGGAAACAGGTCTCTCTCAAGTTGGAAGGAGGCCAAAAAAGTGGAGAAAGGAAGGAAAGAGCATGGCGGAGGGAATGAGGAAAGCATTAAGATGTGTTATGTA
>PVIR01034446.1:6978-17264 GCA_004026965.1 Petromus typicus
TCCTCCTGCCTCTGCCTCCCGAGTGCTGGGATTACAGGCGTGAGCCACCACGCCCGGCACTGTGGTATGTGGTACTGGTTGCTGCTGGGTGTGGGTCTCCACACCCAGTATTGTTATGTGGTTACCGGGGAATCGAACCCGGGCCCTTGCGCTTGCAAGACAGGCGCCGGAACCACTGAGCTAACTCCCCGGCCCACTCCTGTTATATTTTGTATGGTTTATAATTCTGTGTAGATTTCCATCCATTTGTCTGGTTTAGTCAGCAAGATTATAAATTCCGTGACCATAGGTACTATATCTCATTTATCTTCTTATATTGTCTTCTGAAAGACAGCCTGAACTTATTAAACTTTAGGTGCCTTTTGATTTTTTTTTGAACAGTGTGAATTTAAGATAAAGTGGTGAGAATAAAATGAAAAGCATTTAAATATTTGCATGACAGTATTAGAAAGATATTTTAACAAGGCATGGGAGCTTTTTACTGAAAGAAAACTTTTGATGATAATTCATATAAATGATTTAAAACCTGAGAATCAGCATGTAATGGTGTCTTGATTTGCAAATTTAATTTGCTTTATAATTGGGGATGATAGCTGTGTTTGTGTTTGCATGAGAAAGATGGCTATGGTTGTGCTTATCATCCAACGTGTGAAAGGAAGCAAAATTTTGCCACATGCATTTGTTTGTAAACTAAACTGTTTGAAAACAGACATGTTCATAAACCAAAGTTACCATATATTTCCCAGAAGATATTATTTGATCACTGATGAAAAATTAAAACCCTCTATTTTTGACCTAATTAATTAGATTGGCATGTATTTCAGTGTGTTTGCCCAAAATATCTTGTCTAATGTAGAAATTCTGCAAAATTTATTTTTAGAATGATAATTGCCTAAACTGTACTAATGTAATGTCATCAAGTGAGATCAATATTACACGCCAGGCCATTTTCTTTTTTTTAAGGTTTTTTGAGACAGGGTCTCACTTTGTGGTTCAGGCTGGCCCTGAGCTCAGCCTCCAACTCACATCACAGCAATCCTCCTGCCTCTGCCACCCTAGTGCTGGGATTACAGGCGTGAGCCACCACGCCCGGCACTGTGGTATGCGGTACTGATTGCTGCTGGGCGTGAGTCTCCACACCCAGTATAGGTATGTGGTTACCGGGGAATCGAACCCGGGTCCTTGCGCTTGCAAGACAGGCGCCGGAACCACTGAGCTAACTCCCCGGCCCGCGCCAGGCCATTTTCAGCAGGGCTCAGCTCAGGGCTGACCTTATCACCTTCTTGTGTTCACAGCACCACAGTAGATTTTCTTTATTACTCCTAACGAGGAGCTGGAAAATGACAGTCTTTACGTCTGAATAGTGAAATAGGAAGAAAATGTTCAAAGGGAAAAGGGAAGGGGGGTGTAGGAGAAAATAAAGAAGGGAAAGAAAAAATTGATGGTAAAAAATGGAAACAAAGCTTATGTATATAGGGGTTGGGGTGGTGGGGTGCAGAGGAATGGGCAAAAATGAGAATCAAAATGTGTTATGTACTGGTCCAAGTTCTCAGTGTTGACTGTGATCATAATGTATATGTAAAATGTACCAATAAACTCAATATAAAAAAAGATGTATTCCACTATCATGTCCACTTAGACCTCCAGTCTGACTACTTGAAAAATTAATTAATTCAGTGTATTAATTTAGCCAGGCAGGTTTACACTTCATGGAATTAGCTGGTTGTGTGGCTAAACTGATTGAAATCTATTAGTTGTTTAGATGTCTCATAGTCTGAAAGTCCTGCTTGACTGTGGGGTACAAGCCTTACACAAACCATAGAAATTTCTCAGTTTAAAGCTTCAAGGGCCGGGGATTAAGCTCAGTGGCTCTGGCCCAAGTGCCCGGGTTCAATCCCCAGTAACCACATACAACAAAGCTGGGTGTAGAGACTCACACTCACCAGCAATCAGAACCACATACCACAGTGCCGGAGGGGGAGGTTCACGCCTGTAATCCCAGCACTTGGGAAATTTTTCTTTTCCTTGGGAGGCAGAGGCAGGAGGATTGCTATAAATTCAAATTGCTCGGGGCCAAGCCTGAACTACAAAAGCAAGGCCCTGTCTCAAAAACAAAACAACAACAACAAAAAACTTCAAGATTTCATTATAGATTATAATACACCCATGAGGTAAAAGGAAGTAGTCATCTAGTTTACATAGGTGTTTTAAATAACACAACGTAAAAATACTACGATGATGTCAGAATGGAAGAGATATTTTAGTTCACAGAAGATTATTTTAATGTTTTCAAGATTGTACAGTCATCAGACTGAGCAGGAGTGTAGACCTTGGGCACTCAGTAATGCACAGGAAGACATTTTTTTAATCGTAAGCCATTTGGAACAACTGTGCAGTTTTAGATGTAACCACTGGAGGGTGTTTGATTTTAATCCTTCCTTCCTGAAGGAGGAACTTCGTGTTCTCTGAATTCCGATTTGCAAGTGTAACCTGCAGAGGTTCTTAAAAAGGTCCTTTGACAATTTTTCTTTTCCATCAACATTTCAGAGCTAGCCGAGCAGTCACCGTGTCACAATTAACGAGTTTTTCCTTGGCATTTTTAGCACGCATTCAGGAAGTCGATGAAGTATATGAATAATATACTTGATTTACACATGAATGAGAGGGTAGAACATTTTGGATTTAGTGTATATGTGTTATTAAAGAAGCTTCTGTGGTCTGTATCTGTAGCCATTGGTACAGATTTAATAGGCTATGTTATATAAATATAGACATTTCTCTGGGAAAAAAAATCCTAGTTAAAATATTATAAATTCTGCTTGTCCCTCACATCTCATTTAAAACATGTTGGAGTAGGACTGCTCCTTCCTCCAGAAACCTCAGCAATGAGGCCTTTGAGGCCTATAAAAGCACACGTCAGAAGTCATTCTTGATCTATAACAATAATTTTCTGTGAATCAAATTAATGAAGTATGCAACACAAAACATTTGTTTGCTGTCTTCCCTTCATGTGTATTCATTTTCTTTTGTACCACTCTCATGGTATTCCAACTTAACTTTGTCAACACAGAGAGCTTTTCAATGCAGTTTAAAAAATATAGGATAACCTCTCCCCCCCACACACACACACCAAGACTTCTCAGAAAGTTTAAACACAAAGAGGTCACTTTCCAAGTGCCTTTCCCATATGCCCTAGCAGAAAAAATGTTATTCTTTCACAATAATGAACCATCAGACATGGAGAGATTTTATACAAATATTTTTCCAAAATGCTGAAATTAAGTCTTCAGATCTAGACATTATTTTCCTGGCAATGACTACCTTTACATTCTCCAGCCTCTACCCAAAATCTTCTTTATATTTTCTCAGGTTGGGTGCCTAAATGTGGCAAGAGTTCCTACTTTCCAGTAAAAGTTTGGTCTGTTTCTTCCCAGACTAGAAACACCTGTCCCCGAGAACAGCAAAAGCAACTTTGTTGCCAACAGGCCTCTGAGTGTCAGAAGTGACAGGCCACCAAAAGAAGCCAGATAGAAAACACCCTACTCAAACTGCCTAGAAACACATATTTAAGAAGTAGAGATTTTCTCACCGCTACAGCTGCCGGGTTTTGTGGTATAAAATACTCTACACAGAGCACACAGTGTTCACGGGGCCTAGTGGATCCTTGAGGAATGAACAGATGTGCTCTGAAGCTGACATGTGACCAACAGAACCCAGCTGTGCAGTTGAGATCCTGAGATTGGGGACATTTTTGGATGAATACCATTTAGGCTCTGGGGCCCATCTTATCTCTGTTTCTGTAGAGGCTAAAAAACATAAAAATATAAAAGGCTGTTGAATCAGGCCAAGAGCCACAGGACAGATAGAAAAAACAGCATCCTAAGAATAAAAGGAGAACCAACCCAATCTTGTGGTTTTTGTTGCCTTATAAGAGAAAGGAAGTAAAATGCCTAAAAGTACATATACAATATTTATATTTTATTTTGAGCCAGTTCTACCTGAAGATTTAGACGAAGCTACCAATATCTGTGTGATCTTGAAAGGAAAAGAAAATTCCTTCAAAAGTTTTCACCTCAATTTCCCCTTTTATTCATAGGAAGATCATAAGGCTCTTTGAGTGAGTTATCTATGCATGACTGCACTAGAGAAAGACACTAATGAACTCAAAATATTTTCATGCATGTGGATGATCAACCATGTCTATTGAAATTATGCCTATAAATTTGACCTCCAGTATCAAATTGTCTTTCCATTTGTTTTCATGCTCAATTTTCCATGATTTTCTCTCACTCAAGAACCCTGGGACTCCTTCAGTAATTTAAGGAGAAAATTTAAAATGTCTGATCACATTTGCTAGACTTTCTTCACCAGTCTAATCTTCAGTTCTTTAATGCTTATGACTAGCCATGCTGACAATGAAATGACAAATAACTGGAGAATACATCTGGTGTCAGATGATCCCTAGTCGCATCTGAAGTGAGGCATGCAAAAAACATTTATGTACATGGGTCTGTAATTTCATTGCCAATAGTTCCTCTAATAGCCGAACAGATTGTCCACCATTCAAGTTAAATTGTCCTTGGGGAGTAATAAAACCCCTTTTTTCAGGCAGTGTAATGTCTGTAACCTAAAAAGTGCAAGGCAGCAATGACATGTACAAGCATGGAAATTTAACACATTGTGTGGAATTTACTCACATGGAACATAACTAGATGTGTCCAACATTCACTTCATGTGAGAGTCTAGAGGGAGAGAACGATTCTCCAGCATGCTCATAAATATGCTAAAGGAAATAGGCCAGTTTTCTCACTTAAATCTGAGACACAGATTAGACTCGGTTTCATAGAATTTCAATTAGGAAATTTGCAGCTCACAAAACAAGCACTTTAAAACCAAAGCAAAGCAAACAAACAAATGAAAAAGATTAGAAGAGTGGGACAATGCTGTCTAAAGTACTGAAGGAAAAACAGAGATTTATAGGGCAGGAGATTTAGCTCAGTGGTTCTAGTGCCTGCCTGGCAAGCACAAAGTCCCAGGTTCGATCCCCAGGAACCACATACAACAATGCGGGCCATGGTGACTCACACTCACCAGCAATCAGAATCACATACCACAGTGCTGAGTATGGTAGTTCATGCCTGTAATCCCAGCACTTGGAAGGCAGAGACAGGAGGACTGCTGTGAGTTCCAAGCTTGCCTGGGCTATGCAGTGAGCTCAGGGCCAGCCTGAACTACAAAGTGAGACCTGTCTCAAAAAAGAAAAAAAAAAAAAGATTTATAAGTAGGGCGGAGCTTTGTTCCATATGTGGCAAGGTAGCCCGGTGAGACTTGTTTGATCAATCACTTTCTCCCTTCCTATTGAAGGAAAAAAAAAAAGAAAGAAAAGAAAAAGACAAGGAGGACATTTTGTATTACAGACTCTTTCTTTGATATGTTTTCCTTCATCATCTTTGAATATTCTCTGGGTGTGTCCTGTTATTCTCTTCTTTCTCTGAAGAGATGACAAAAAGGATGATAAGTATGTGAAAAGCATTCCAGGGTGGGTTTTGCCCACTATCCTATTTCCTCATGTATACGCAAGTGAAACACAGAAAGTTAAAGGACTCATTGACAGAAATATAGCCTCAAAGATCAGAGGGATCAATCAATGATTCCTGGATACATGAGGGTTCAGAAACCCATGGTAACTATTGATAGAACTACTAATCAGAATTAACCTGAATCATTCTACTCAATAGAGAAAAAAATTCTCATCTAATACCTTTATCCCAGCTATTTATGAATTGCCAAATGAAGCACTTTATAGAGGAGTAGAGAGAAAAAGTTTTTGCACAGCAAATAATATCACACATAGAAAGTGTGTGGTTGTACGTACACATCTGCCTAAAAATTATGCTGCCTCAATCTCCAAGGCAGACAGCATAGAATTTTCATAGCAGAACTGACCTCCAAAGCTTTAACAACGTGGTACAGTGCAGAGTCAACATGTATAACACTTCTACTAGGTTAGTATTTAGTATCATCATCTAAAACCCAAATATTTTTAGTGAGACAATTATAAAACACCTTAACATAAACCTCTAGATGTACCAAAGTTGTAATAATTTTCCAAAATATATAGTAATGGAAGATACATTTTCTTTGATATATGAAAACCTATATACACTTGATTTTAAGTCTTGATCTATTGTATAAATATTACCGATAGCCATCAATTAGCTAATATTCATTAGAAATTAGTAATTATCTATTTTCATGTATTCTGTCTCATCTTAATGAAGCATCTTTCTAACTAATTGGTGCTGTACATATCTTTGGGTTTAAGCATATGAAACTACCACTGTTACTCTATTGAGTCTGACTAAATGCTATAATAAAGTGTACTTTTTTTACAGTCTAGATCTTTTGCTTTAACTGTTTTTAAAAATGTGTTACTTGCCCTTGACAACAGTTGCCAATAGTCTGACGTAAGTGGAAGGGTCAACACAAAACAAATTGCGAGGAACTAATTGATTGATTTAGAAATCAAATTGCCAATAATCAGGAGCCAGACACAGAAAAATCATGAACATAAAGCTTTTTCCTTTCTTAACATTCTGCCTATATCTGCAGTAGACCCAGAGCTTGTTGGTTAGAAGAGTACTGAGCTCTTTTGCAGAAGTATACACATCCCATTAGAAGCAGTTTCTTTGGGCTGATATTTTTCTTGCCTCTGTTTTCTCCTTCAGTTTGCTCTTTTTTTTTGCTGTTAATAAATGGTATAACTTATTTCCAAGTCATTTTTTGAAATCCATTCATTTCATGAGTGCACTAGAATTTTGCTTTATACTTTCTTCCTATAGAAGATTTTAAAAGTAAGTTTGTTTTGTTTCCGATAGGGTTTCAAATAGTCAAATTCATTGTTTCCCACCAATATCAATGCTATTGACATAACTTTTCTTCATTTCTTCAAATCCAAAGGGAGGTCCTTCTGACAGTGCATTTACAAGAACGTGGTCCTCCCTGTCAATTCCCAGCATAAACAAAAGGAAGTTTCCTTGCATTTGCAATTACAATGGGAATAATTTGTACCAAATTAATCACCTCCATGAAAATTACAGACAAGGGAGTTTGTTTTTTGTTTGTTTTGTTTTGTTTTTACCTAATTGTGAAGATCACAGGTTAAATACAATTGCTTTTGTCTCACGTCTGCTACTCTGCTGTGGTTTTGCAGACTTGTGTAGAGAAACGTCATCAAACCCATTCCTCTTTGGCCTTTTCTGTCATCAGAAGTTACTTCAACCAGAATTGTAAAGAAGTGACTTATTGACCTTTTATTTAAGAAGTGCATTATATTTTATGTAGAGAGATCTTTTAAAGGATTTTTGATACTTAGTTTCTAACTTTGTCTGAACAAGCCAGGGCAAGACTTAGTGAATATTTCTATGGTCTGTGGATTTGGGGATTTTTTTTAAAAAAAAGGTTTCTTTATTATCTCTCTGTGGTAACAAGCTTTTGAAAACGTTTTCTGAAGGTTTCTAAAATGTCTTCCACAAAACCACAGTCTTACCAGAGCAAATCCCATTGCCTGTCAGAGACTACACTATAGACCAGCAACGTCTTAACTTGATACCTGTTTCTGCTTAGTTCACTTGGAACTTTTCCAGACTTAACCACACTGCGTGCTCTCTAATTCGGGGACAGCAAACCTCTTCTGTAAAGGTCCAGAGAGTAAATATTTAAAGGTCTATATGATCCATGTAGTCTTTGTTGCATCATATTCTTATTTATCACATTTTAAAAACAATTCTTATAAATGTAAAAGAAAATCACACTTAACGTGAGGGTCATCCCAAAACAGGACACAGGCTTTAGTGGGTGGGCTTCAAGTCTCAGTTACTGGAGATAGCCATGGAGAAATTGGAGAAATTTACTTGGGTGCAAAATTCATACAAGCCAACAACTCCCTGGCTACAGACTAGCAAGTAAAATAAAGTAATAAGTGTAGACAGTTTTGTCTCTTCCTCATTTACTTATATTTTTCATGATACCCAGATTCTTGTTTTCTCTCAAAGAAAAAAATAAGTGCACAAAAGATGTAAAGGAGGGAGGAAATGTAAAGGAGAAGACAGAGAAAGAAGAAAGGAGAGGAAAAGAAGGAAAGGTCAAACAAGAGCAAGGGGAAAACAGCAAAGATGGAGATAAAAGAAAGAGCGGATGAATGGCAGGGAGAAAAATAGGGAGGAAGCCAGAGTGTGGATGCTAGGGCACAGTCTCTCCTTTTCCTTAGAGCCAGCCGGCTCTTAGAGACAACTCCCCAGCTACTTTCAAACCCTGAGATTATTGCCCAACCACTGATCACCATCCCAAGAAGTGAAATGTGGGCTCCACATCTGAAAACTTCCACTTGGTTTTTCACCAAGTGAAATGGAGCACAAGATTCAGGGCCTAAGCAAATGGCTTGTGTTTTCTTTGGGACACTTGGGCTCTTGTCTACCCAGGGAAAATTTCGTTGTACTGACTGACTGACTGCAGTGCATATGATTAATGTATATGCAGGGCAAACCAGGATAATTTAGAACTTTTTTCTTCCACAGCAGGTTTTCAGCTGGAATTATCTGGATGGTTGCCTCAACTCTCCACTAGGCTTTGCCAGGATAAGCACAAGCAGCACAGTGTGCAGGAGACAGGGACCACCCCCTCTCTCTAAGGCTCCTTCAATCCCTACAGCTTGTGCAGCCGAGCATAGTGGGATCTGTCCTGACAGGCATTCCTTCTGGGGGCAAATGTAAATTCTGTCTCAGGAGCCTCCAAGAAGCCCCACAGTCCTAAATGTTGCACTCTGCTTAGCTGTCAAATGGCAAAATATAATAGATGGGTGAAGTAGTCAAACTACACTAACAGGAAAAAAAATACATATTACATTGTTCCCTTCCCCGTCCCAGAAAGAGGTGGGCAGGGCCAAATTCTGCCATGGTTCAACCATATTTATTAATCTGTGTATAATTTATGACTGAAGATATTTCAGTTATAGTTTAAAGTGTATACAGACCTCTATAGATATAGCTTCTTGTTCAAAAAGTGTAGTTTGAAAGTGCATTTTAACACATAGAAATTCTTTCGTATTTACAGATATATTTTATGTGTCTCCTGAAAAGGTTTCAATGAAAACATTTGAAATTAAATTATGGCCTGCAGTTAATAGAGCAAGAGGAATAGTCAAAACAATTCCTTGGTAAATTATTTTGTAAAGAATATTTCCATAAAGTTAACAACTCTCATAATTCACCTGGTAAAACGGTACTCATGGACTTCTGCACTGAGACTGTGGTTCTGAGCGTGGGATTTGTTTTGTTTTGGAGGAGAGGTAAAAACGTGTGAAAGATGCTTGATAGTTTATTTTACTGTATCTTACAGATCCAACTTCTAATGGTGAAGCTTCCCACATAACTTCTTTCTTTTTGGGAGCAGAAAGAAAGGAAGAAAATGAAGAATCTTCCACTCTATTGAAACTTCCTACTTTTCCTCCTGTTCTCTTTGTGATAATTACAGTGATAAACTCCCCGCTTGCTACTTGTATGGTGTTTTTGTGGTTCTTGTACACCTGTTTGTTTCTGCAGATTTCACTGCTGATCATTTCCCCTGAATACATAATCTCTAAATTAAAACTGGGCTCTGTTCTGACCAAGGAACTAACTACCTTATCCCCCTTACACACAACCACTGCAAATACTGCATGAGAAAGTCTTGTAATGTATTAAGTCAAATTAAAACAGCCCTAAGGACAAAGTGTTAAATGCACAGTTCTGTGTGATTCTCTTTAAAACTTTTTTTTTGTCCTTGTTTATCTGGTGTGTGTACAGAAAGTGTGCCCATTTTCACTTGTGGAAGTTTTTTTTTTTTTTTTTTTTTCCTGCCAAGTGGTGGAAATAAAACGCTGGAAAAAAGAGATCATCTGTAAAATACGCATGGCTAAAACAAGTGTCTCTTTTTTCATGGTTTGTACTGGGCTGTTTGGTGTCCCCACACTGATCCTGAATATGACTTCCTGAAAGCAGTCTGTCACCTTGGGCAGATTTGCAGTGGCAAGCACTGGCTATGTTTCTGTAAGTACTGCTTCTGCTAGAGGGCCCTGTACATTAGAGAAGGCCTTGTGCTCAGTACAGATAGCTTTCTGGTGCAGCATCTGTGTCCAAGTCTCCATTTGTTAACACATGTGTGCATTTCCTCTTTTGGCAGATAAGACTTTGGGAAACATGATTGCAAAAGGATTATTCCATGGGATAAACAAACCTAGGGTTAGTTGA
>PVIR01034447.1:0-17166 GCA_004026965.1 Petromus typicus
TTTTTTTTTTTTTTTTTTTTTGAGACAGAGTTCACTTTGGAGTTCACACTGGCAACTCACTATGTAGCCCAGGCTAGCCTCGAACTGACAGTAATCCTCCTGCCTCTGCCTCTTGAGTGCTGGGATTACAGGTGTGAGCCAGCACTCCCAGCACTGTTGGAGGTGGTTACCAGAGATCTTGGACCTTGTGTTTGCCAGGCAGACACTGGAACCACTGAGCTAAATCACCAGCCCCTCAAATGATTTTAAACAGACTTTCTTCAAAAAGTGATGCAGTCAGTCAGGTAAACTTTACCAATAACATTGACTTACATAAAATATAAAACATTCACTTGAAAGTACATTTCTCACAACAGTCTGAGAAAGAGTTATAATTGACATGCAACATTTTTCATCTATCTACAATCTGTGAAATAGATTCTATTCATTCTTCACCTGTCTACAATCTGTGATAGAGAAAACTTCCTGTCTCAGAAGTAAGTAATTTATAATCAGTGTTTCCTTAAGTTGTCTAAGTTAGGGAAATGGTCTCCATATTAGACATTTACTTTTCCATTAGATACATTCTTATAGTATTATATACTATACAGCTTTTAAACAATTATATTCATAATTATTAAATTGTCTAAATATTGATCATTAATAACATTTAGTCTCAAATGTTCTCTCATGAGATGTTAATTATCTAGGACAAAGAAAATGAGTGGATCATGCTTTCCAATCTTATACTTTATACGCAGAAATTTTCTTTATTTTTCAAGATTCACAGAGAATTTTCAAAAATTGATGAGGTGCCAGATCTTAAGGAACTCGAGTTTCACATAGGCTTCAATCTTTTATCATAGCAGTAGCCTACAATTAATAAAAGTTAAAATAAAATTTTTATTTAGAAACTTTGATATAATTTGATCAGATAAATATTTTCCCAGGAAGGCAAGGAAAATTAAGTGGAATATTTTAAAATATTAACAAAAATATTTAATGAAGATTTGTGTGAAACAATTATAGTACAGAAACTAAAGTACAATCTTAAGTATCAAATGTCTTCATTATTTAGTATAGTAAAAATTAATTAAATATAGAAGCTGTGAAGTAGTCCTAATAAATATCTGAGCTGAACTGAAGTGCTCGCTTCGGCAGCACATATACTAAAACTGAGCTGAACTGAATATATCTAATAGCAAAATAAAAGATGGAGAAATGATAACATAAATAATTATTTTAGTGTAATATGTTGCATATATATGCCAGTCAAAATATATAGCATATTAAAATATTTTTCTAACGATGTTAAGAGCAAATGTAAAATGAAATTAGGAATTATAAAAATCTATTGCATGTATTTTCCTTGAGAATCAGAATTATAGATGCTTTTTAGTTGTTTTCTTCTCTGTAACTTATTTTCAAAGTTGAATAGAAAGAGCTTTTGTGATTTTTTCAGTGTATCTCAAAATTAGAAGTAATGATTTTATGTTTTAATTTTAAGCATCCCAACCTATCAATAAAGGTAAGAATTGTGATGATTCTCTATTAATAAAATAGTACATTTTTTGGTTATGGGAAATATGCTACTATTTCATAAACTGAAGCCAAGTGCCATGTAGAAAATGAATGATTGTTGAGGTGGTCACAGACAGAGCCCTATGCAGGCTCATATTTTTATAGTCTTTTTTTCAGGAGGAATGCCACTGTTACTTGCTTCCCACCAATAGAATATAGCAAAGGTGAATCAAAGGATGTCACTCCCAACTGATATCTTAACTGCAGCCTCCTGCGACTCTGCAAAAAGATCCCAGTTACTCTTTGGCTGGGATCCTGACCCAGGAAAACTGTGGGTTGCTCCATGTATGAGTTGCTAAGGATAACTGTGATACCCCAAACTGGATGCATCATAGCATTCAGTCTTAACTGGATTAAGCAGCCCTTTCTTTCTGTTCTGGTCAAGGCTCTGGCACAGTCTATTCCTTCTGATCGTGCTGAGAGAGAATCTGTTTCAAGTCTTTTTGGTAGTTCTCCTTGACCTTGTCTTTATTTCTCTGATCTCTGCCTTTATCTTCATACAGTGTGTTTCCTGAATTTATATCTGTATCCAAACTTCTCCTATTCTTAAAGGCAGATGAAATTAGGGAGCTCCCTAACCTGGTATAATTTATGTTTTACATATTGCTCTGAAATGACCCTATTTTCCAGGAAGATTGTGTTTTGATATATTGGAAGTTAGAATATCAAGATACAAAGTTTTGAAGGGAACAGTTCAATTCATAAAAATGCACTTGTGTTATTTTAAACGAGTGTGGTTGTGATAGCTTGTTACATGTAAAGTAGGAATAAATGAAATAGCAAAATGAATATGAAGAAATATCAGAAGTTTACTGCTGTGGATCCCATTTGTCTGCAAAACAGTTGTGGGACAGTTCACTGTTTGAATCCAATAGAGCATTATTGAGAGGTACAATCTATGAATATACTTTGTTCCTTTCAAAGAACAAGGAAGATGTCACTACATTGTACTTAGACAGTATAAAAACTACAACATTGAATATACTTATTTTGAAGGCATCTCCAAAACTGGATTTTCTTTAAATATTTTGCTTATTCTTCTTGCAAGCAAAGAAAAAAAAAACTAGATCTCACTGATATAGTTTATATCTTTTTTTTTTTTTTTTTTTTTTTTTTGAGATAAGGTTTCACTTTGTAGTTCAGGCTGGCCCTGAGCTCACTACGTAGCCCAGGCAAGCCTTGAACTCACAGCAGTCCTTTTTCCTCTGTCTCTGCCTCTGCCTCTGCCTCCTGAGTGCTGGGATTACAGGTGTGAGCCACCATGCCCAGCTGTGGTATGTGGTAATGATTGCTGATGGGTGTGAGTCACCATGCCCGACACTGTTGTTTGTGATTACTGAAGATCAAACTTGGGATCTTGTGCTTGCAAGGCAGGCACTAGAGCCACTTTGCTAAATCCTTGGCCCTGGAGTTCAATATTTTAAGTATCTCTCAAAGGCCCTTATACAAAGCTTAATTGCTACTGCAGTGCTATTGGGACATGATGAAATTTTAATGTGTCCCAGTGGGAGGTCTTCCAGCCATTGAGGGTGGATCTTTGAAGGGGATCATAAGGTCCTCCCTCTTATTTTTTGCCATGGGGTGAGTAGATTGGTTTTATCATGTACTTCTGTGATTTCCTACCTTGTCACAAGCCAACGTCAGGGGACCAATGAATCTGGGACAAAAACCTCCAAAACTGTAACTCAAAATAGATTTGTCTTTATAAGTTGGTTGCTTCAGGTAATTGTTATAGTGACAGAAACATGAGTAACAAAGTTGATACCAATAAGTGAGATCTTTGCTATGACTATAGCTGATAATATAGAAAAGGCACTGTAATTGATTACCAGAGAAGTTTGAAAATGTCTGGAGAAGCAAGCTGGAGGAGCTTAGAGAGTTGTGAGTTTATCAGGTGATTCTGGGTAGGGTTCAGAAGACCACAGGAATACAGACAGGAATACAGACAGGAATATAGACAGGAAAGGCTGCACTGATGGTGCTTTGGATGGAGTTGAAGATTCTTTGAAAACTTAGATGAGAAGCCACTCTTGTTTCACACTGGGTCAGAGCCTGCACACATTGGCCCATGCTGTGAGGTTTCCTGTGAAGCTGAGCTTGAAGATCCTGGGCTTCTTTCACTGGTAGAGGAGATCTTGAGATAATGCAGCGCTGAGGCTGTGGTGTGAACAATACCAGCTGCATCTCCCCGGATTTACATTGAGATTTAGGAGCAAAAATAAATGTGGCAGATAGATTTTCAAAGTATTTATCGAATATGTCCCATGTTTTCATGTGCAACACACACACAAACACTATTTTTTCTTGGAAATCAATTGTATGACTTTATTTTCATCCATATTTCCTATGCTTATCTTGAAATATTTTATCTCCTCTATTTCATACCCCAAGACATATGTAGACTTGAAATTTGGCAAAGATTTTGAACCAATCTAAATTTAAGTCCTTTTCTTTTGCATTTAATATTTAATATCACTACTTTTATTTCTCAAGTAGAACAAACCAGAAATGTAGTTTATCTAAGAAGATAAACTCGTTTTTTTTGTTTTTTTTATGTAGTTCCGCTATCCGGTTGCAATTTGGAATTCAAATATACAGGTTCAAACCTTGTCTCTTCTGTTCACTGGAGTTTGAACCAGTTAATTAATCTTCCTGGGCTTTTCCTTTCTCAAGCAGTGGTCAGAATGGAGACTATAAATTACTGCACATTTTCAGGTAGATAATATACAAAGCCAAAGAATAGAAGCTGATGACATGTAAAGGGAAAACCATAGAAAAGTATGTTTCATATATATACATATTTATAGAAGATATATATGGATAGGAATAAGACCAAAATATCTACCAAATTAACCTGCTATTTAAATCAAGTGTTGTTCACTTAAGGAGCCAAACATTTAACAATCAAGGATGTTCTGCTTTTCGGAAAGTTACTTGGGATAAAGACCAAGGAGATTTCTTAAAAAGACATCTTAACTGTCGTATAAAAAGAGATATACTGTCAGTGTGGTGCCCTGGATGGTTTCTGTACACAGGTGGCTCTCCATTAGTTGGAACAGTATATACACCTTTTTTGACTTCGGGGTTTTATGTATTTGACCTTGTACATTCTTTCGGTGGTTTGAAATGAATGCATTCTAAACTGCCACCACTTCAAAAATAAATGAGAGATGATAGATGATGAGAGATTATCTGTAGTTCATTTTGCTTTTTTCTTTTTATGTAAAGATCAGAAGGGATATATTTGATTAACCAGGAAATGTTCTGTTATGCTGTAGTGAGCACTATAAATTCTTCACAATCTAAGCCATGCTTTACTTTTTAAAATTTTCCCAGTGATTTCTTATCTAATACTTTAATAAGTTCTCCATACACATTTAACAAATCCATGTCTTAAAGTGAAAGAAAATGTCTTATTATATGATTGACACTTACTTTTAGTAGTATTATGTGAACACTTCTGTTCTTTTCTTCTCACTCTGACCTGCAAGTGAGTTTGGGTTGTGAATGTTGATTGAATATTCAGTGAAGGTGGCAGTGTAACAAGAGGAACATAAGCACCTCTACCCCTGGGATATCTTAGTGTATTGCACGATTACATCTAGAATATCTCTGCTACACTGGTACAAGGGTAGTAACAGAAATGTTTCCCATGGCATACCTATGCTATAAGTTCACCACTGAGCCACATAGGCGAGGTACGTGTTGGCTGTTATCACCCCAGCTTTGTGACTTTATAATAATTCTCCGGAATTTTGTATATTTCATATTGCTTGTGATCATTTTCAACCCCTTACCAAAACTTGCTTTGTTAAAGAGGTCTAGATTTTAAAATGATCAAGCCTTTCTGTGAAGCTCACATTCCAAGAATCTCTTATTCAATGATTGCAAAAGGTAATGATCAGATATATTTTGGTGTTTTGGTTTCTCTTCATTAAACTATCTTTGGATTCTACAAAAAAGATCTATCTCATTGAAAGGAGAGGCAAAACAAAATACAGAAGTAGATATCAGAACAAGAAAATAAATAATGACTTTTAATGATATTTTATCAGTTATTATTTTGGGAAATTTTAGTTTGAGCCCAAATTCTATCATACACAAAATGTTTAGCATTTGAAATTTATAGTGTTTATTTAAAATATTATCCTAAATTTAATATTCATGTTTCCTTAGTAATGTAACATAAGGCATATTCCTCTTGAATTTAATTTACATATGATAACACATATGTATGATTATATTGTTTTACTTCATTAGAAGTTAATTACTTGTGACCTAACATAAATAGCCATACTCTCTCCCTACTGCTCAATTTATGCTGCTGGTTATAATATCTTCCATTTCAGTACACAGCTTGCAGATCCTTTGGGATTATCATGTTCTACCTTGGGTCATTTTCCCACTAATTGTGAGGTATTAGTATATGCTTGTGATACATAACAATTACATTCGTGCTGCAGAATTGGCGCGTGTACACACTGCATCGTGGGCAGTTTTACCCTGCCTTCTCTGCTTTACTCTCCTAGTGGGGAGGGAAGTGGGTATGGAGGAGGGTAAGAAATTTTAAAGGTTACAATTTTTATCCTCTAAGGATAGCCTCATATCATTACTTTTGCCAGGTGCCTTCACTTAGAGATGTTCTTCAATTAGAGAACAGTTTTTCTTTAAAAGTTTCATATTTTTAGAAGAAGCTTTTATATCATGCTCGTGAGTTTTCTGTGATAAAAAACAAAACCTAATGTCCATCCTTGAGAAGCGGATGGTACACTTGAGTTAGGTGCTTGAGCACTACTGTACGCTAGAGGGCGTTTGAGAGAACAAAGCCCTGGGAGTAGGTGTGAAGGAGACCGTGTGTGCGGCCCGCAGATCTCCAGCAGTCCGCTCAGAGCTCCTGCTTCTGCCCTCACTGTATCAGGTGAGCTCCTGCTTCTGCCCTCACTGTATCAGGTTGTCCCGCACCCCGCCTTCTGGTGTGAAAACACATTAGGACAAATGCACGACCAGCTGTCTGTGACTGTGGCCCTCGGCGACGCTAACTGGACCACAGGAGGCTCCCTCACCGCGGCCTTGTTTTGTCTCTGCTGTTTCCTTTATGTGTGAGCACCTCTGTCCATTAACAAAATAGCGTAGATAGGAAGGCGATGTCGTCTCACGTGACACTGTTGTGGCTACCTCTACCCTACAGACTGCAGGAGAAGAGGACAGCCCGGGACGTCCATACCCGAGTCTCAGAAGAGAAGTTCTGCTCCACACAGCTATCCTGGCAAGAAAGCTCTGGACTTAAATGATCCCATTAGCGGGTATGTACTGAAATATTTATTTAGGTTACCTAATATAGATTTATTTTAAATATTTAATTTGACCTTTTAAAATTGATCCACATTGTTTTATTTATACATAAGATAAACTGTATTGAGGAAGCAAGGACAGGTGACGTCCATTATACATTTGTGCCATTCTATTCTGACACAGCATATCCAGGACGTAATCGGCAATGACCTTTTCTCAGCTGAGTGAAAGCTACACAGCATAGACATTTTTGACTATTTACATACATTTATGGATATGGCTATTTTTCATATTAACCCTGAGAATCTGAAACCGCGTAGTGTTTGTAAGAAAGGTGATGCTATTTAAGTTAGTATTGCCAATTTGAATTTATGAACAATGTATGGGAAGCAAGATATAACTTAGGGCTAATCTAGAGTATATTTCACTCTCACATCGCTGAAAATAATAGTCTTACTCCGTGGAAATATTTTTTTTATCATTACTGGGGATGGAACTGAGAATCTTGTGCTTGCCAGGAGGTGACACTGAGCTATATCTCTGGCCACACCCTTTGGAAATCTCTTAGGACTTCTGTGAAAGTTGTACACTAGCTCTAGGTGGTATATAGTTACTTCTTGACAATGTTTCTCCTCCCTATTGATGTGGAAGCTTCTGCTGACAGAACTGGTCTAGGTACCATCTGAAATGGTACAGTAAGTGGCTACTTTTCATTTAGTGGACATTTATCATGCATCTATATCTTTGAATTAGCAAATGTAACATTGCAAGTCACAAGGTAGATCCTCCCAGGGTCTGCATGTCCCATCCCTGTCTTTCATGACCATCTCCAAGGTAATGCAATGCAATGCAACTCAAAATACACTGTAGGGGTTCATTTCCCCAATCACAGGTGTAACGACAAAGTATATAGAAATGAACAAAATACAGGCCTTGTCTTTTGTAGTGAAGCATCTAGAAGCAGACGCAGAGCCTCTGTGCCAGTAAAGGTGAAAGCTTTGGATGCCATATTTGTGTTCAAATGCTTTTCTACTTCTTTACAACTTATATGAATTTTTCAGATATCTACATCTCTTTTTCCTCAGTTTAAACTGGGCCCAAAATACTTCCCTTAATTTGGAAATATGCAAAGCAAATAGTAATAACACAGTAGCCAGGATTTTATAGGCATTCCATAAAACACAGGATAATTGCAAAGACTGTTATAATGCTCACTAGATGCCAGATGCTCCTTTTTAAAATGCAGTTTTGAGGATAGAACGTAGGGCCCCTGCACCAAGATAATCCCTAGAGATTTTTATTTTGAGACAAGCTTTTGCTAAGGTGCTAATTGTCGAGGCTGGACTCAAACTTTCTGTCCTCCTCAGCTTCTCCAAGGGCTTGGATTCCAGGTGTGTGCCACCATGCCCAAGAAAACATTCTTTTAAAAGTGACAATGGAAACTCCTTTAACAAAGTGAACATGTGAAACTGGTATGAAATACAACCCAGTGTAGCCCACAAGACAGTCAGCTCTGCTTGAGGGCCCTAGATGGGAATTTCGTAGGAGCTGTCTTGCAGATTAAGCTCAGATTTTCATAAAGCTTGAGGGAGTCCAGGTCTGAATAAACAATGTGGGGAAAGTCATAAAGCAAAGTGAGGTGTGAGGAGGAAGTGGCAGGAATGATGTGGCTAATGATTCAGTGTGTTGAATCATCACCGATGAAGAATTTCCCAAAAGAGGAGGAAGAATATTCTGAAAAGTCAAGGCAAAGAGTGATAAATCTGAAATTGCAGGACAAAGGAAAAAAATATATATTCTATGTAATCTGGGAGCTTCTTGAATAGTACTTAGGCTGCTAACCAGGAGATAGATCCCCAACTAGAACTGTCTTGAAGTAATTTGACTGTTGGAAAACATTTCCTTGGCCTGTTAATTTGACATTGAATTTGCTGTTTATTTGATACCAATAGATGGTATGTTTCAACAGTGTGCTATTAAAAAGTGAGTATTCCTTTGCTTTCTGAGATTTCCTTTGCTTTCTGAGATGTTAACAGGGATCTGGGTTTTCTGGTGACGTCCACAGAACATGACATGGATCAAGATACACAATACCTGCCTTCTGTCCACTTCTTACCACCAAGATTCACTTATTTCTTTTTTTCAATTCTTTGAGTTGCTATCAGTACATGTTTGCAGGATGTAAGGATTACATTTATTATGGGGAATTGGTACATATACATAACACATTTTAAAAAATTTCTCTTTCTCTCCCCTCCTTCCGCACCTCCTCCATCTCTTGGTCCTGGTCCCATTTATAAAAGATCTTGTTTTGAGATGAAAGTTATTTTCTTTTATTATCTAAACTCATAAGACTCTGGGTGGCCTCACTGAAGAGCTGTTTACTTGTTGCCACAGTATTCAGCTGAATATTTGTCTGTTTTGCCTTTCACCTCCTAGCAATCTCAACACTTTTAGTCAAACGGAAACCTGTGAATTTGATTTATCATTAATCAGTTTGTTATAAAAAGATTATGAATTTTGTTTTTGTTTTGCAACTGTACACACTATTCTTGTTTAAACCAGGAAGACTCAAACCCTTTCAGCCAGTTTGCTCAGATCACTTAGGAGTTGATTTCACTTTCTGTTATGTCTCTGAATGATATTTGTTTTTGCAATTATCCTGTCCTCTATCTTCACTTTCTTTATCTCAAATTAAGCTTTTCTTTCAATGCACTAAGCATGAGTTATAATCTGTTCAACTTGATAAATCTTCCTATCTTCTCTTACAATGCCGTGTTTCATATTCTGAATAAAAAGTTGAACTGTGGCAATATCCATAATGTGCCTTTTCTTTTCCTTCTATTTTTTCTAATAAACTTCCTAACTGGTGTCTGTCTCCACACTGTCTGAAACATAAATGTGACCACTTGAAATGACCCATAGCTGGCCATGGATGGATAATGGCAAGTTGTGCAATAGTTAAGATCAAGGACATTTTTCTTTGTGTAAATCCTAGTTTGCATCCCAGCAGAGCCTTTTCAGAACTACACCTGTGGGCCTGTTAAACCTGCTAACCTACACTATTCCCACCTAAACTGCAGGGCTGAGTGTCTCCTGATGCTGCCGGCAGGTGAACGGACAGGACCTGCTCGCCGTGCAGGGCCTCTGCCCCCCACACCATGGCTCTAGACATGTGGAGGCTGAGGTGGCTCAAGTCTGATTCGCTATGCAGCTAGCCTAGCTCATCCCGGCCTCTTTCCCCAGGCAGAAGGCATTACCTTCTTAATTCTCATCTACCTATGAAAAAAACTGACAGTATCAATTATTTTATTCTTCATAGTACACAATTTTCAGTATTTTCTGTATTTTTCCAGTCAAGAGTCAAGCAACACAAATTAATTTTTAAGGGAAAAGAATAGTTTTTTCTTATGAGTTTAGATTATTTTTGTCATACATATGTTTGCACTTAACACTTTCCTTTTAAAATAATATGTTACTTTTATTATGAAAAATTCAGTGAAAAGAGTGACTTTAAAGTATAAGTGACTGTTAGGTTAAAAGTTCATTCTTATGTGTATAGGTTATCCTGCCGCCTTTTTCTACTGATGGTAAAAGTGACATTTTATGTACGTTACAGATTTCATAAAATAGTGTCTAGTTACTTCTATGATAAGAATTGTTTTGAGTACAGTTTATTTCTCTGTTTTATTACTTTTATCATATTTTGATAATGACACTTGAGATCTGCCATCTTAACAAATTTTCAAGTGTACAGTACAACATTCATTTGTCAGCGGTATCTGAGCTGTTCCAATGAACATGGGGGTGCAGACCCCTCTTTAAAAATATGGCTTTAATTTTTAGGGTAAATCTCCAGAAATGAGGTTGCTAGAACATACAGCATTTCTAGTTTTAGTTTTGTGAGGAATGTTGGTACTGTCTTCCACTGTGGCTGGCTGGACCAGTCTGCCCCCTCACTGATTGTACGTAATCCCCACCAACCTGCATCATTGTTTTGTTTTTCAGTAATATCATTGTAACAAATGTGGTTCTAAAAGGCAGTATGGTCAGTGAAATATACCAGTCACAGAATAACTGAGAGTATGTGATTTTGCTTATAAATAAAGAAGAGGATGGTGGTTTCCAGAAGCTTTGGGGAGCAACAAATCCGGGGAATTATTCAAAGAGTGTAAACTGTCAGTTCTGCAAGATTAGAAAGTTCTAGAGATTTCTTATACACACCATCAACAGTATGGTGTTTACTTTACAAATCTATTATCTGCTCATCGCACAAATGAAAAATGAAACCAAAAGGTAATTATAGCAAAGAACCTAACGCCATTTCTAGAAGCGCTAGGTGTATTTAGTGCCCTGACTGTGATATCACAAGAGGACAGATGTATCCAAAGTCCTCCCAATGCATGCATTCAATGTGTGCAGTTTTCAGTGTCCATATACCTCAACAGGAGGTCAAAACGCAGTATTATTGACTATAGGAATGTTATTTTTTTTGTTTTTCTAATGCAAATGTTAGTTTTCTGCTTGCTTATCTGTGTTTTCACTAAGAACGTGAGAATGCTGATGGAAACTCCTCGTTTTCCACATCAATCTGATGCATAGCAGGTCCCCGCACACACCTGTTAAAAGTAGGATACTGTACATCTGATAGATGAGCCTCTCCTTATGGCCTCCTGCTTGTTATTTCAAATCTTGACTATATCTTCATTAGCTCACTTTGTCTTCTCTGGGGTTAGATTCCCTTTGATTTGATACTATATAAGTATTATAAGTATACTATAATATATAATATATAATATATTATATATAAGAATATATATAATATATATATTATAAGTATATAGAAGTTTATATATATATTATATATATATAAGTTTATATATAAACACTTCTATGTTTATATACCTTACTTGAGTTTAACATAGAACTATAGTAAAATACAGTGTGTGATCACTATTATTGATGTCGCCTGTGTCTTAGGAGAAAAAGCGTTGTCTAAGAACTAAATTCTAACTGATGTAAGCTCTATAGTACGTTTCTGTTCAGAAATTATTTTACAAGCTCAGAGGGTATACTGTTTCTGATAAACCATTTAATTATTAAAAATGGAACATTTCTTTCCTAGTAGAACAAAGCACAATGATTTTGGAAGTCACAAAAGGCTTTGCAGGGATTAAATTTTAAGAAAACTTGGAAAAAATTAGAAAATTTGAGACACAGGTATCAAGTAAATCAAAGGTATTTTAAACCATATCTCATAATCCAAGATGAATTTTTATTCTCAAAAACTAGTTATTTACCTGTAGTTTTTAAGAACTTCAGCTGAGATTAAGAAGCCTGTCATAAGTTCAACCTGAGTCTATTATTATCAAGAGCATGAAGCTGTTTTACATCAAGGTGAGATGAGAATTTTTTCAGACATAGTACTTTGTATTGAATTTAGTTCCTGCCATGAATTTATAATAAAGCAAGCAACTCTCCCACCTGGGTGCTGCATAATGTGTAATATTTAATTTGTCACTGCTCTTTAAATGTGTGAAGTGAACTGAACAATTTATTAGCAAACAATGTGCCTTGAGATCTAAATAATATGCAAAATATATAAGCAATAGAACATGCTGTTCCCTTTGTTTCTTAAGAAATAATTCTGTGTCATCTTAGATAAATTACAAGAAGCAGATGTGACACAGGGGTTGTCATTTTATATGACATTTAATTTTAATTCCTAACTCTAGTCATACCTTTTTCTTTGTATGATCACATGGCACTAATCACAATGCTTTGTGTATTCAAAACTCCTAAGGCATAAGGAACGTTTATTGATTTTTAAAACTTTCTCTGAAAATTTTGTTTTTCAGCATTTCATGTATTTTTTGTATAAACAGGAAAGAAGATAACTTGGATGTGAGAGAAGATGCTAGAAATGTGATGCTTCTGGCAAAAACAAAGTTCAGTCAAGATGTTAGCAATTTTGCAGTGGAAATTCAGAAAACTATCACATCTCTTAGAGAACAGGTTTGTTTTCTCCCCTGAGTAACATGTCCTTATTGCACAGATTGGAGTAACTAAACTTAAAAGTCTGTTCAACACTTTTAAAAGTGACAGCACAATATCAAAACAATAACCTCTATATAAGGAGCGAAACCCTAATTGGAGTTGTTGGAGGAAGCAAGGCTATTGGTCAGTTTTTCTTTTTACTGGGACAAAAATACCTGTAACTTGAAGTAAGAGATGTTCAATTTGACTTATGGTTTTGGAGATTTCAGTCCATAGGTTCTAAGGCAGAAGCACTGTGGCAAAGCACATGGTAGAAGGAAGCTGTTCAACTCATGGTGACCAAGAAAGAGAGTGTACTGAAAAACATAGGAAAGAATGGGGTCATGGAGTAGATATATTTTTTGTGACCAAGTTTCTCCAGCTAGGCCCCACCTCCTAGTAGGCCATTTGGCTATGAAATTATCAATAGATAAACTTAGTGATTATTTGAATATTTCACCTCTTTAGGAGTCTCTTAATTTGGCCAAGTTGACAGTCCACATTAACTAGCCCAGAGGGCATGAAGAAACACACCATACAAATTTTGTATTTTCTACTTAATGCTGAACTCTATCATGCACAGGAGTTCAGGTAGCTACAAGTAGTTTGCTCAATATTTCGGAGTTCTTCTCTAGCACATTTTTAAATAAACGAGTTTGAGTGTTCTCTTTATTTCCACAAGAGATTATTTAGATAATTACAATAGGCACAACATGTTTTTATCAGTTTTTCTTGGAATGAGTCAACAAATTTCATTTTATTTTCTCTGCTTTCCTTTTCTGGAAAAGTTTCTGTGAAAAACAAAATCTTATACTCTCTTAGACTTTTATTTGTTTTCTTAGTTGTTCTGGGTCATGAATTTTTTTTCCTAATAATTTGGGATGTATCACTGACAGAGATTTGACTTGTATTAGAAATGGTGATAAAATTGTTATTAGAAAGTGGAAGCCTGGTTTATTTTAGGCATGCCACCAATGTTCCTCCATGTCAGATGGTGTCATAAAGAACCTTTTGGTGCTTCCTACGCCATGTGGTTGTGGTCCAAGCCAGTGTGGAGTCCACTAGTTTTCTGCCTTGGAGACTGTCTCCACCACTGAGGTAACTTGTCTGATCCAAACCTGAACACAAATCTGTAAGACTTCAGACAAGAGTAACTTGAGAAATACAGAATCTGCAGAGTGACTAGGCTGCTCTGAGTTGGGAGACCTCATTTACTTTTGAGTGAATCCATGTGTTTTACAAGAGAGATGTTAAAAATCAGGAAGACTACTCGGCACTGGGATAGAGAACATGAGCCTCAATATTCATCTGTCTGTCAGGCAACAGGCTCTTTTATTTTTATAAATTTATTTTATAGATTTGCAAACATAGGTAGAATCCATAAGAGACATTTTAATCTAATTTTGTCTGCATAGTGGTGAAGATAATTTTGTCATTCATGTGTTCAGTAGTGAGTAGAAGTATTCCAGGTATCCCACTACTGCACTAGATGTTCTTTTTGATACTGACACCATTTATAATTAGTACATATATCTACATAAATCAGAGTGTTTTTTAACTATTTAATTATTCTTCTTTCCCACCTCACTGTGCATTTCTTAGTAGCTAGGATTATTTCATTGGAGGGTTCTTGGTGCCTAAAACAACAATGACTGGTTTCTGTGTATTGCATGTGAAGAATTAACTCTTTAAGGGGGTGTGACAGGCTTAGCAAGCCTGAAGTGAAAACTGCAAGATGTCTGAGCTTTGGTAGAAGTCACACACTCACCTGAACTGTATTCAGGCCGTAGGGCTGAGAAGAGGTCATGGCTTATGCATATAGAATGTCAGGCAGCAAATGCTCATCACATACAATCTAAACACATGAATTAATATGACATAACACTAACAATGAGGAATATTGAGTGGAGTGAGAAATCAACTCAGATGTTCCAAGGGGAACTGAGATAAATTAAGAGCCAAGATTGGCAAGCAGAGATAAGCTGAGCAAATTTCCCAGGAGGCTCCCAGGTGTGACTGTCCTGGGCAGGGGCTGCTCAGAGGTGAATCAGGAGGCGAAAGGCTGCAGGATCATTTTGGATATGCCAAGGCCTTAGGATTTGTTGTTTTTACTTTTTCTATGAATTCCTCCGTAATTATACTAAAATATGAGTCTCAACATTTTAGGGTCATCAAATTGAGCCTGTTAGTTGAGAAGGAACTTCTGGATATGCAGCTTGGACAACTTTGTGGTGTTTTTATTACTTGTCTGCATGGAACCAGTAGGTCTTGTGGAAAAGCTTGGTTTATAACTTTTTGTTTAATGAAAAATGAAGCTAGAAATGGGTTTTAATAAAAGAGCAAGGAGAGTTCACAATAGTGAGGGACACAGAGGGCAAAGAAGAGCTGCTGGGTCCTGAGGAGCTCACACAAAGTCACAGCCCCTCTCAGCGACCTTTACAGAAAGGATCCTTATTCTCAGCCAAGCTGTGCCTCAGAGCAATGATGAGTTCTTACTGGTAGTTGCAGGAAAAAGACTTGGAATGATTTTCTGAGATCTGATGACAAGAGCAGTGCTTATCATGATAAACTGACAGTAGAAGAGGCAGAGCCTCACTTAGAGACAGTGTGGTTTAATGTAACTTGGTAATTGCTTGAGTGTTGAGAGTAGAGAAGCTCGAAAGATATCTTATGGTCATGAAGAAAAATTCTTTTGATTGCCAATTAGTTTTCAGTGATTTTTAAATCGGCATGAGATAGTTGTACATATATATGAGTGCAGTGTGGTTACTTGATAAATGGCCACAGTGTGCCATCATTAAATCAGTTGAAAAGCACTTTGATCTCTTTAAATACTTATCATTTCTTTTGTATGTGGAGACTATAATCACTTTCATTCTGTCCTTTATGAAAATATGTAAGTTGTAAACTGTAATGACTGTACAGTGTTGTAGGACACTAGCAGGGAACTCGTAAATTGAAAGTATCCCAAGTTAAAAATGCATTTAAGTTGACATGATAGTTTTTGCCCACTTGTAAGGGTGAAGCAGGAGAATAAAGAAAAGTCTCCATTCTCCTGCCCAACATAGAGAATCTTTGTTTCAAAGGAAAATAAAAAGAAAAGTGAATACTTAGTACATCTACTCTATTGACCATAGTAGAGCAGCGCATAGCTTCATGGTTGCTTCCTCTTGTGATGGTGGGACTTAGTGGGAGCTGCTGTTCCCCAAAATTTCGGGAGAGGATTGTGCGTATATTGCCAGCCTAGGAAACACCAGAATTTGAAATGGAGTTATTTTTACTGAATGCATATCAATTATGCATGGTAGCAAAGTTATAAACCATTAGTTGAATCAACATAAAATCCTGGGCCATCCATAGACAATAATAAAGATGGAAAGGTGAAGGGTTTGACCTCTATGATTTATTAATCTAAAGTGGGTCTGAGTCTGAATGGGAAGTGTCAAGCCTGTGAGATAGCTCTACTAAATCAAACTCCTGAGGTAGTTCAGATTTCTTTTCTGTGGCCTTTAGGGGATACATGTTGATTCTAAGAGGAGAATGTATTAAAAGACAATAGAAGTTTATAAAGCAAGGAATGGAATGTCCCCCCAAAGCCTCAGGCACTCAGATGTTGGCCTTGTGGAAGGTGATTATGGGTGCTACAGCTGACCTGCTGTTATGTATGCCTGTAGGTATTCAATTATTTGTTACATGAGACTGACCTGCCTAACTCTGGAGACTGGTAAGTGCCGTCATTCCTTTCCTCGGAATTCCAGGGTCTCAGTGTAAAAAGCCTTATTGAAATCTTAAAAGAAAAGTGAATAAAAAGAAACACAGAACCCAATATTTTCTTGAGTGGAAACAAATTGAATATTGAAGCCACTGAGTGGTAGGAACACTTATGGTTAATTTTTTATGTCAACTTGGAGGATTTTTGTTTGGATGAGATTAACATTTAAATTGGTGAACTGTCGGTAATGCTACGCCCTTCCTGACATGTAAGAATCTTATGCAGGGCAATGGCCGGGTCAAATGGGACCATCAATCCTAGCTTTTTGAGGATTCTCCAAACTGATCTCCACAGGGGTTGTACGAGTCTGCCCTGCTAGGTATATACACAAAAGAATTAAAAGACTCTTATCACAGTGACATATGTGCACCCATGTTTATAGCAGCCCAGTTTGTGATTGCTACATCTTGGAAACAACCCAAGTGTCCATCAACTGGAGACTGGATAAAAAAGCTGTGGTTCTTCTACAGAATGGAGTACTACTCTGCCATAAAAAATGATAAGTT
>PVIR01034448.1:0-17155 GCA_004026965.1 Petromus typicus
GGTTGCATGCACCAAAGACAGTTTGCAAATAAATGGTATTGCAGGAAATCCTGATCTGACAGACACAACATATCCAAATGTTTCTAACCAAAGAAAATTATACAATAGTATTTATGGATGGCTGACATGAAACTACATTCTACAGGCCAAATACATATTCTAAAGGCTTCTAAGTTAATGCACTATTCTAAAAATATCATGTGTAGGGTAGGATTTACCTTTAGTGGTACCGCACCTACCTTGAAAGCACAAGGACCCAAGTTCAATCTCCGGTACTGCAAAAAATACATACATAACAATAAAAATATCATGTATAGGGCTGGGGATTTAGCTCAATGGTTCCGGCGCCTGTCTTACAAGCAAAAGGACCCAGTTGAATCCCCGGTAAACACATACCTATACTGGGTGAGGAGACTCACGCTCCACCAGCAATGAATACCACATACCACAGTGCAGAGCGTGGTGGCTCACGCCTGTAATCCCAGCACCTGGGAGGCAGAGGCAGGAGGATTGATGTGATGTGAGTTGGAGGCTGAGCTCAGGGCTAGCCTGAACTACTAAGCGAGACCCTGTCTCAAAAAAATGAAAAAAATAAAAATATATCATGTATAATACAAATTCCACTGAAGTATTTATCACAGCATTTCAGGTGGAAGCAGTCAAACGTACAAAACAATCCAGTTAATCTGCTGTTAGGTACATAATTTAAAGAAATTTCAGAAATCACAGAGAAAAATATTCACCCATTTATGATTGGAAAATGTAGATTTGTGGGATTTAAACGTTTTCTTAAAAGCCAAGAATTTATCTCAGGGGCAACAAGCCTACTTTGTAAGCTCAAGGGCCAGAGTCGGAAGCCCAATACTGAAAAAGAAAAAAATAAAAATAGAGAAAAAGGATTGTCACTAATTTACAAATCTGAAAATATATTTTAACAGCAATCTACATTGAGGGAAATACTTTGATGCAATCTGTGGAAAGAGATAGAGATATAAATGAAACAATTTGAAAGTGAGTATGCTTTAAAAATTCCTAGAAGTACAATTTTCATGTCAATATACAACCTGTATTTGCTAACAATATTTCCCAAAATATTGTCAACTCCTTACAGTTATATTTCATGTGAAGCTACTATTGACTTTTAGGGGAAATGACTATCTGGCAGACTGTGACATAATGCCTGTTGTGAAAATTCAAACAAATGAGTTCATAAATACCCAAAATAGGTAACTGAAGTTGTCAAAACAAAGGAACATTAAAAAATAGCCTGAACATGCAATGTATGAATTAAAAACTTTCTCTCAAGTGGTGAAAATGAAATAGGCCAAAAAGAATTGGATTAATTTATTAAAGTTCCACTGATTTTCCTGACAGAGCTAATGTAACACTCAGTCATGAACCGAACAAAATGCAAATCAATAATGCAAACTCCAACACAAATACTTTCTTACAACCTAAAAATTTAGGTTACCATAAAAAAGCCTGAACCCAACTAACATCTAATAACAGCACTAACCATGACGTTCACCCTCACCTAATTTAGACTCCTATTACGCCCTTTACCATCAGCAATACACAACAATTCTAGCATTCACCTTCCCCTAATTCGGCCACAGCCTCAGGAGCCTCAGACTGTAGCTTCCTGTGAAGCCCGCCACAGATCTCACAAGTCCCAGGACTCACCTTCCTGCTAAGCCTTACCCAGCCTCACAAACCCAAGACCTCACCGTCCTCAGAAGACCAACATAGGTCTCACAAATCCCAGGAGTCACCTTCCCACTGAGCTGGCCTAGCCTCACGAACCACAGGCCTCACCTTCCTGTGAAGCCTGCCAGAGGTCTCACAAGTCCCAGGCCTCACCTTCCTCTGAGGCCCGCCAGAGGTCTCACAAGTGCCAGGCCTCACTTTCCCGATAAGCCTGCCACAGCCTACAAAACCCAGGCCTAACCTTCCCATGAAGCTCACCATAGGTTTCAAAAGTCCCAGTTTCACCACCCCCACTAAGTCAGTCCCAGCCTCACAAACCCCAGGCCTTAGCTTCTTGTAAAGGTGCCCATAGGTCTCACAAGTCCCAGGCATCACGATCCCGCTAAGCCTGCCCCAGACTCACAAACCCTAGGCCTTACTCTCCTGTGAAGCCCGCCTGAAGTCTTACAAGTCCCAGGCCTTAGGCTCCTGTGAAGCTGGCCATAGGTCTCACAACTCCCAGGCCTCACTTTCCCGATAAGCCTGCCCCAGACTCACAAAACCCAGGCCTAACCTTCCCATGAAGCTCACCATAGGTTTCAAAAGTCCCAGTTTCACCACCCCCACTAAGTCAGTCCCAGCCTAACAAACCCTAGGCCTCTCTTTCCTGTGCAGTCTGCCATAAGTTTCATAAGTCCAAAGCCTGATCTTCCCGCTAAACCTGCCTCAGCCTCACAAACCCCAGTCCTCAATTCCTGTGAAGCCCGCCAGTGGACTCACAAATCCCGGGAGTCACCTTCCACTAAACCTACCACAGCCTCACAAAGCCCAGGCCTCATCTTCCTGTGAAGCCTGCAAGAGGTCTCACAAGTCCCAGGCCTCACTTTCCCACTAGGCCTGCCTCAGCCTCACAAACTCTAGTCCTCAGTTCCCTGTGAAGCCCGCCAGTGGACTCACAAATCCCGGGAGTCAACTTCCGTTAAGCCTACCACATCCTCACAAATCCCAAGCCACACTTTCCTGTGAAGCCTGCCATAGTTCTCTCAAGTCCCAGGCCACATTTTCCCGCTATGTTGGCTCCAGCCTCACAAACTGCAGGCCTCACTTTCCTGTGAAGCCTGAAAGAGGTCTCACAAGTCCCAGGCCTCACCTTCCCACTACCATGCCACAGCCTAACAAACCCCAGTCCTCACCTTCCTGTGAAGCCTGCCATAAGTCTCACAAGTCCCAGCACTCACTTTCCCACTAGGCCTCTCCCAACCTCCCAAATCCCATGCCTCACCTTCCTGTGAAACAAGCCAAACGTCCAACAAGTGCCAAGCCCCACCTTCCTGTGAAGCCACCAGAGATCTCACAAGTCGGAGGCCTCACCTTCCTGTGAAACCCTCCATAATTCTCACAAGTCCCAGGACTCACCTTCCGCTAACCTGCCACAGCCTCACAAACCCCAGGCCTCACCTTTCTCTGAGGCCCGCCAGAGGTCTCACAAGTGCCAGGCCTCACTTTCCTGCTAAACCTGCCACAGCCTACAAACCCCAGGCCTCACCTTCCTGTGAAGCTCACCAGAGGTCTCACAAGTCCCAGGCCTCAGGTTCCTGTGAAGCCTGCCATAGGTCTCACAAGTCCCAGTCCTCACTTTCCCACTAAGCCTGCCCCAGCCTCACAAACCCCAGGCCTCAGCTTCCTACGAAGCCCACCAGAGTTCTCACAAGTCCCAGGACTCACCTTCTGTTAAGCCTGCCCCAGCCTCACAAACCCCAGGACTCAGCTTCCTGTGAAGCCCGCCAGAATTCTCACAAGTTCCAAGACTCACCTTCCACTAGGCCTGCCCCAGCCTCACAAACCCCAGGCCTCAGTTTCCTGTGAAGGCAGCCTCACGGGTGCCCCAGGTTCCTCCTACTGTGCTCCAGGGCTCTGGAGACTTAGGCCTCACATTCCAGTCAAGCCCAACCTAAGCCTGACAGTCTCAGGCTCCTCCCTCTTGACTCGCCTGCCTCAGCCTCACAAAGCCCAGTTTTTCAGGCACCTTTTGTTAAGAGAGTACCTTTCCTGCATTGGCGAGGCTTGGCTCCTTTGACAATGATAAGGAGGCTTAGTATATCTGAAGTTCTTTCTAGAGCATCTCATCTGTTCCAGTGACCCTTGTATCTGTATCTTCACCAGCACCATGCTGTTTTTATCACAGTGACTCTGTAGTATACCTTCCAGTTAGGGATTGTGAAACACCCTGCCACAACCTTACTGCCTAGGGTTGCTTCTGCTATTCTAGATCTCTTGTAGTTCCAAATGAATGTTTTGGGATTTCAATTGAGATTTCATTGACTCTATAGCAGTTTTTTAACAGTATGAACATTTTGACTATATTGGTTCTTCCTTCCTAGGAACATGAGATGTCTTTCAATTTTCAGATATGTTCTTTAATCTCTCTTTTCAGAATGCTGTAGTTTTCAGGGTAGAAATCTTTCACCTCCTTTGTTAGGTTGATTCCTAGACATGAAAGATTGATTTCTAGATATGAACAAATCAACTTGAAAAAGAAAGGGTGACAGGGCGGGGGATTTAGCTCAGTGGTTCCGGCGCCTGTCTTCAAAGCAGAAGGGCCAGGTTCGATCCCCGGTAACCACATACAATACTGGGCGTGGAGACTCACACCCAGCAGCAATCAGTACCACATACCACAATGCCAGGCGTGGTGGCTCACGCCTGTAATCCCAGCACTCGGGAGACAGAGGCAGGAGGATTGCTGTGATGTGAGCTGGAGGCTGAGCTCAGGGCCAGCCGGAACTACAAAAGTGAGACCCTGTCTCAAAAAAGAAGGGCAGTGGGGCGGGGACAGGGCCCTGATTATTTCTTCAGAACCACAGTGCCATCTAGCGGCCAGAAGCGGTCCCACACACAGAGATGAACCCGAGGACGGGCAAGGGAATGACCCCAGAAGGCACAAACACCGGCCCATGATGTCTGGTGGAAGGCTCTACCCTGGAAGGAAGCTTCTCTTGGCTCTCCCCAGGCTCCAGAGCAACAGCAGAAGGAGGTCACCACCTGACCTGTGCAGAGTTCTAGGCGCTTTCCAGGGGACCTGAAGGAGGTGGTGATGACCGCTCAGCAGAGATGGGGAGGTACCGAATGGCAAAGCACTGGTCAGGGAGATGTGTTGAGACCAGCGAGTGTCTAACTGGCTGTGATTAGTTAGGGTCTCACCCTCCCACAGGAGGAAGTGCAGGTCACAGGTCCACAGAATGGCTGGCACATCCCTGGGAAGGACTCTCCTGGCTTGTAAGAAGTTTTAAGGAAGTGTTCCTGATCATGGCCCCGTGCTATTTTGCTTTCCAGTGTTGAGGCTTCATCCCAGGGCCCTTTGTGAACTGCACTACATCCTGGCCTCCCTCTCCCTCTCCCTCTCTCAGTAGAGTCTTACTAAATCGCTAAGCCACCCAGGCTGAGCTCATACTTGGGATCTGCCTGCCTCAGCCTCCCAGAGGGCTGGATGACAGGTGTGCACTGCCACGCACACCTCTGAGCTCTAGAAGGAACTTGGCTGTTGCACCAAGGCGCCACACTGGACCTTAGTCACCTTCTGTCTGCATTTGGACAGCATCCTAGGGAATGAGCGCTCTGCATTCTCCACTGAGACCCTTTCTGGGACTCTTAACTTTGGCTACTTCGGCTCCAGCATGGCCCATTGTACTGTTGTGACCACTCACTTCCTCATCTTCACTGACAGAAAAGTGCTGTGGTGAGAGGGCTCTGTCCTGTTTGCTGCTGCACAGCCAGAACTTGCACTGTCACTGCACTCGCTCGGACTGAGTGAGGAGTAAGTCTGGAATAGAAAGCCCCCAGCCGAATTGAGGTGGGATAAATGGGGAGAAAGCAGAGAAATGTACAAACCCAAGTGGGAGATTTTCTGTTACATCTCCCTAGGCCCAGAATTGGTGAGGGGTGCTGTGTGCATCAGGGGTGACGGGATCCAGGCTTTGGGGCTCTTACTTCCTCGGGACAGGATACTGAGCCTTGATTCCAAGGACTCACACATGCTAAACAAGTTCTCTGCACCATGCTAGAGCCTTTTTTCATGATTCAGACTCCTGTACTATGGCTGGCCCACTTCATGATGCCTTTTCTTTTGTGTCTTTGTTTGTCTTTTTGAGACAGGCTCTTACTTTATAGTTCAGGCTGGCCCTGAGCTCACTATGTAGCCCAGAGGCAAGCCTTGAATTTACAGCAATCCTCCTGCCTCTGCCTCCAAAATGCTGCCATTACAGGTGTGAGCCTCCACACTTGGCATCGTTGTATGTGTCTACCAGGTGCTGGCAAGGCAGATGCTGGAACCACTGAGCTAAATCCTTGGCTGCCTTTTCTTGGATGTGGGAAGTGGAGAAGTGCACTGTAGATAACAGGAGCCATTAATTCCATGTTGCCAGTGACCAAGGGCCCCCTTCTCTCCCTCCCTCCTCCCCTTTCCTGCTATCTTATTTGTTCCCCTTACAAGCAATTAACCATTTTATAGCCAGAGGATCCACTCTCCATGGGACCCACCTGGATGACAGACTGACCTCAGTGTTGGCTCAGAGTCCCTGAGAACAAGTCTCTGGGGAGTTGGACAACCTGAGTTTCCCACACCCTCCCCCCTTTGGAGGCAGGTGGCAGGCAAGGACATGTGAAGATCACCTCTTTCCTGTTTCCCCGGGTTTAAGCCCTTTCTCAATGGAAAGCTGTCCAAGTAATTAACAGAAGTAATTAGGGGTCAGATGGTCACAGAAGGAAATCACTCAGAATCCAGCAGCTGATGCCAAGGCCGGCAAGTCAGGGACACAGGCTGGTGGATGAGACGCCACAGTCTGCAGGGGCCTCGTCCTCTCGGACTCCCAAGAGGAAAGGCGTGCAGTCTGTGGGTCACATCTGCAACCCGCAGCCCAGCGTCTCTGACAGAGGTGGGCAACTCGACATCACTGGCCTCTGTGCTCAGGATCGTACCCTCTGTAAGGCAGTAGTGGTTTTTCTTTCATGTACTCAGTGCAAGTCTTCCTGGCCACATCTCACAAGTGACCTTTAAATCCTTGAAAGGGATAGGAAGTTTACCACCTGTCTCTTCATCCATTCACCCATTAGCACCCATCCACAACTTACCTACCCTGTAACCCACCCCCACCCATCCTGTCCACTCCCCACCCATCACTCATTTCACAGTGTCTGTCAGATTTCCCGCCACACTCCAGGCAGGTCTCAGCTGTGGGCACACACGCTAAGAAAGACAAGCACAGCTTTGCTCTTGCGGCTCATTATTTCATGAGGGGAGACAGAACACAAGAGGGCGGACATACCTCAGAGCCTCACGGTCCAGGGGTCATGCTTGAGAGCAGACAGTCAGTTTTCCCCAGAGGCAGAGCGGGGGAGGGGTGAGATGCAATGAGGCAGACATCAGGAGTTTATTAGAGAACTTGCCTAGTGTGTTTTGGAGGCTGAGAGTGTGAGGTCCTACGACTGCCACCTGAAAGCTGGGGACCCAGGGAAGCCAGGGGCTCAGCCCAGGCCCACAGGTCAGAGAAGCAGGGGAGGGGGCAGTGCAAGTTCTGGGTCCTGAGGGCTGGGGAACTGGGGTTCTGAGTCCGAGTGCAGGGCAGAGCAAACTCTGCCTTTGGATCTGAGTTCAGAACCAACTTGGTGGTGTCTGTGCGCTCCACATGACTGTCCACAGATGCCACTGCTCTTTCTGGACACACCCAGAAATGATGTTACACCAGCTGTCCATGGGTCCCTTAGTCCAGGCAAGTTGCTACCTAAAGACAGAGGGGACAGGTGAGAGTTTCCAGGGCTGGGATGGGCAAGAAAGGACTCTCTGGGCTGGGGAGTTAGCTCAGTGGTTCTGGCACCTGTCTTGCAAGCACAAGGACCAGGGTTCAATCCCCAGTAACCACATACCATACTGGGTGTGGAGACTCATTCCCAGCAGCAACCAGTACCACATACCACAGTGCCGGGCGTGGTGGCTCACGCCTGTAATCCCAGCACTCAGGAGGCAGAGGCAGGAGGATTGCTGTGATGTGAGTTGGAGGCTGAGCTCAGGGCCAGCCTGAACCACAAAGCGAGACCCTGTCTCAAAAAAAAAAGAATAAAAAAAAAAAGAAAGGACTCTCTGAGATAGAGACTTTCACAGGGTGACCTGGATGCCAAGAAAGAGCAGCAACCTTGAAGCAACCTTCAAAGATGAGCACCCCACACAGGGGCCAGCAGGTCTTGTGGCTGAACAGAGGAGGGGTGGGCTGGCGGGTGAAAGGCACAGCTCTGGCCAGAGGGGCATGAGCAGGCTGGTGAAATCGAGGTCCTCGGGGGAGCTTCACAGCCCGAGGGCTCCTTGTAGTGCCCTTCAGCTGCCCAGATAGAGTGTGGACACTGTGGTGTTCTGACTGACTGTCTTGTCATACCCAAATCCTGCAATGTGGGGACAGTAGACTCCTGTTCACATTTTGAGTGACCTGCAGCAAACCACACTATGAAAATATGAAAGTGAAAACTCCAGAAATAACCAATTCATGGTTTTCAAAACTCTTCCTTAGTGTATAATGATAATGCATTGTTCTTTTTGCTTTGTTTTCTTTCTTCCTTTCTGACAGAGTCTCACTCTGTGGCCAGGCTGCCCTTGAACTTGCCACACAACATAGGCTGGCCTCAGGCTTGTAAGTGTTCCAACTCATATGCCACCGTGCCTGGAAACTCTTCTATTTTAGTAGCAGCATTGTTGCTGATCTTCCTGTGCCTAATTTATAGGCTAGACTTCATCACAGCTCTACATGCATAGGGCAAAACAGTACGTACAGTGTGTATTGCTCAGTATTATCTGTACTTTTGGACAATGCCCCCAAGCGAATCCTCCATGCTGGGATAGGGGCAGCCTTGACACTGCTCCCAATATGCAGTCAGGATTCCATCAGTGTTCAGGCCTCTGAAAAGATCAACCACAACCAACCCCAGAGGGAGTGCAGCTAGACTCTGGCCAGCCCCAGTCTGTGGCTCAGTGTGTGCTTCCGTTCATGCCATCTTGGAGGCCAGCTGTGGTCTGGCCTGGGCACAATGATGGCCTGTAGTGCTGGGTGACAGACAGCACAAATCTGAGCTTCACAGAGCATAGAGTCCAGCAGGGTCTTTGGGGAAGGGGGAGTCCACAAGGAAGAGAGGACCTGACCCCTGGAGGAGGCCCCTTCTTTCCTCACCCTCCCCATGAGCAGCCTGAAGGGTTGCAGAGGGAACAGGGGTGCTGACTCTGTACAACCTTCCAGGGAGATGTCATGGGGCCTGGGGAGGGGACTGGAGAGAGAAGCTCCTCATCCTAGGGCCCTCACTCTCAGCCTGGCTGCAGGACTGGGTCCAACTCCAGGGAGAGGCCATTATCCCTCTGTCCTTGGAAAGCAGGGTGGTCTATTAGGTGGTGAGAGTTCAAGAGAAGCTCTCTGCCTGAGTGTCTCCAGGGACAGGCAGCTTGGGACAGTCCTAGAGCTAAAGCAGGCATCATGCCAGCCATGCTGCCCAGGGCAGGGCTGAGCTCTGGGCTGACAGTGGCTGCTTAGGGCACCTCCAGGTTTTGCTTCAGAAAGGTGTCCATCGTTAGAAATAATGAGGGTTGGGCATTCAGTGCCCAGAGGTGAAGCCACTGCAGCTAGGATGCTGGGCAGAGAGTCATTAGGAGGCTGGAGACAGGTCACTCAGCTGCTATAAAAGCAATGATGTGACTTTTCTTCATAAGACCCAGGGCCCACGTAAAGCTCAAACCTCAGCAAGAGGTTGGAAAACCCTTGAGTCTCAAAACAGACTAGATCAAGACATCCATTTACCTAAAGTGCAAACAGAGACCTCCTTCTCTCGGAAGCAGGTAAACACAGCCCATCTGTTATACGAAAATAGTCACACAGTCAGGGATCACTTCCAGGTGAGGAGAGACGCAGGATCAGGGCTCTTTCCTGCTGCTCTTATAAGCACTGTTTGCACTTTCCCCTGGGACAGCGAGGGGCTTAAAAGTCATTTTTGCTATGAATTGTCACCTGTCACTTGGGCCTTGCTGCCCAGTTGCTAACTAAAAGCAGGACAATTTGGCCTTCATTTTTTACCCTCTGTTGCTATATAACTTGGGTCCAGTCTTTTGTGGGCTGAGCATTTAGATGTGCTAATCATTCAGGGAGTGTCTATCTGAAAGTTGGTGAATCAAGGTTCATTTTCTCAGGACTTAATCAATGCACATCCTTCAAGGTGAGGACGCAAGGATAGACAATTTCCAACTGTGCCTGAGAAGTCTCCAGCCCTTTCCTGACGTACTCTCACCCAGAAGTGAATCCATTCCCAGCCAGGAGATCCCAGAGCCACGATACCAGTGGTCAGATGGCCCCTGCAGCTTGCTGAGCTGGGTCCTTTCCTGTCTTCCCTCTAACTTTCCAACTGAAACTTTGCTTCAGTGAAATTATGCTTTAGTTGGGCTGAGGATTTAGCTCAGTGGTTCCGGCGCCTGTCTTGCAAGCGTAAGGACCCTGGTTTGATCCCCAGTAACCACATACAACAATACTGGGCATGAGACTCATGCCCGTGGAGACTCACGCCCACCAGCAATCAGTACCACATACCACAGGGCCAGGTGTGGTGGCTCACGCTTGTAATCCCAGCACTCAGGAGGTAAGAGGCAGGAGGACTGTGGTGATTTTCAGGCTTGCCTGGGCTAAATAGTGAGTTCAGGGTCAGCCTAAACTACAAAAGCAAGACGCTGTCTAAAAAAAGAAAAAAAAGAAATTATGCTGTAGTTGTAGGTTCCATAGTTACCGAAAGTAAGGACCCACACTAGCCAGCAGCTGAATCAAGGCTGAGGGTGACAAGGCAAATGTTTTTAATGTGACTCTGTTTCCTCAGGGCCCCAAAGCAGCCCTGGTACGTACCGACACTGGTGCCCAAAGACAGCCTGTGGGTTAGCCACAGCACTGGGTTGGAGGAGCTAGAAGTGACACTGAGATTTGGGGCCAGGTTCCTGTTCTCTCTCTCTCTCTTTTTTTTTTTTTTTTTTTTTAAGACAGGGTCTGGCTTTGCAGTTCAGGCTGGCCCTGAGAAAGCTTTGGGGGCTCCCTAGGCCTCTTTAGGGCAGCCACAGGAAGTGGTGGGAAACAACCCTATCTTTGTCTTTCTTCACCTGAATCCCCCCAGGTGTATTGAGAACTCAGAGGTAGGGCCCCTCCTGAGGAGGTTCTGTGCTCCCCTGGGGGTCCACAGCACAGCCACGGGCACTAGGCTTCACAGACAGTGGCCCTGTCCACTGCCCAGGGCTCCCTTGGCACTACCAGGCCTTTGGTCTGCCTCTGACTTAGCTGCTGTTGCTGAGTGTCCAACTCTAGAAGGATGATTCTTAGAAACCAGCTCCCAATTTGGGTTCCAGGAGAAATCCAGCGAACAGAAGAGAATTCACCACTCATAGTGCAGAGCGTGGTCGTGAAATTTCTTAGAAAAGGACTTTTTGAGTTTTTTTCCAAAGCCAAAATACAATAACTGGAAAAGCTATGTTCACACACACACACACACACACAAAATAACATTGTACTTGCCAATAGTAGAAAACAGTACTCTTTTTTTCATTTTTAAACTACCCTTTCCGTGCTGAAACCATGTAAAGTTCAGATGTGTGTTTATTAACCCAGTACTAAAAGAACAAAGCAATCTTGTTGGCAGCAGGCAAGAGAAATCCAAGAAAGCCACACGGGATTGCTCCTGAGAAGGTTCATTGTAAACGGTTTAAACGGATCATTTTGCAAGTAACATACTACTTACCCAGCAAGGCCACTAGAGGGCTCAAAGAAGGATTTACAGCCAATGCACTGTTTTGGTGGCAGGAGAGTAATGAGGTTCGGTAGCGTTGTGCTCCACGTTTACTGGAGGCCAAAGAAGCGGTCACCCCCAGCCCCTGATTGCCTGTAACTCTGACCATCTGGATCTCAGAGAGAGGGAGACAAAAGGAGTGTAGAGTCACTGTAAAACAGGCCTGAGACTAGGAAAGGGCCCCATGCACCTGTCTCTCTCAGCTCTTGTTGTAGCAAGGTCCATGTGGATCAGCACCCAGGGCCGAAGCAGTAGCAGGTCCTAAGCCAGGGCATGTGGCGTCCCTTTGGCATCACCTGTGAAGCCAGGACAAACGTACCGAAAACCAGTGCATAACTAAATCTATACACACAACAACCACAAAGATAAACTATCGCAGAAAATGTTCCTTCTTCATGACTTGGGGAGCCTGGATTTAAATGGTAAATTCTCAGGGCCCGGGTTTAGCTCAGGGCCCCTGCACCTGCCTTGCAAGCATAAGGCCGTGAGTGTGATCCCTGGTGTTGCAAGACAATAAATAAATAGTAAGTTCCCTGGCTCCTAGGAACCTGCACCAGAACATGGCAGCGCGGAGACTGCTGAGCTGTCTGAGGCTTGTGGCCTCCTCCTTTCTGTCCCTGTTCCTGCACCTCAGGTCCTGCACACCCGTGAGGACCACCAGCCCACGTGTCCTTCCTGTCTGATCATCCTGCCCAAGCCGTCTGGACACACAGACGGCCCTGGAGGAGGGATGCTGGGAAGAGGCTCACCTGGGGCCACCTTGGGATCCTCTGTTCAGGATTTCTAGACGCAGAGTACCCTGAGAATGCTCTAGAAGGGGCATGGTTCTGTGTGGCCACGTCCCCTTGGTTCCACAGACCCTCACTCCCTGGGGGAGACCCAGATGGAAAAGGCCTGGAGGAGGCTTTGGAAAGTGTGGGAGCCAGGATGTGAGCCCTCTTGGCCAGGGCAAGGACTGTAATAGTGGCCCCAGCTATATTCGCTCACTGGAGTAGGATGAAGTCGGTTGTCATGCTGCTGGGAGCCTCTGATAGTTGTGTTGTTGTTGTTGTTGTTGTTGTTGTTGTTGTTGTTGTTGTTTTGAGACAGGGTCTCGCTTTGTATTCAGGTTGGTCCTAAACTCACCCAGGTGAGCCTCGAACTCACAGCAATCCTCCTGCCTCTGCCTCCTGAGTGCTGGGATTACAGGCATGAGCCACCACACCCAGCACTGTGATATGTGGTACTGAATGCTGTGAGCGTGAGTCACCACACCTGACATTGTTGCGTGTGATTACTGAGGATCGAACTAGGGACTTTGTGCTTGCAAGGCAGGTGCTAGAACCATTGAGCTAAATCCCCAGCCCTGATCATCTTTTTTGTACTGGACAAGGAACCTACAGAGCTCTGATCTGCAATTCCTAGATCCCTTTACAAATGTATATATTGAGATAGGACTTAGGACATATTTAGCCTTGGATTTGGGATCCTCCTGCCTCAGTCTCACAAGTACTTAGGACTGTAGGCAAGCGCCATCCATTTTAAGGAAGCACGACCACGACCTGAGGTCTTGTGGTGGTTTGACTCTCCAGGAGGGGTCTGCGTGTTGGACTTGAGGATTGGCAGGATGACATCCTGCTTCACTGAGTACCGTCAAGCTGCCTTCCCAGAGCTCTACACAGAGCCCCAGGGCTGTATCACTCCACATACACCATTCCTACTGCCCAGGGAGTGGCATGTTTGGGACAGTGCAGGTGGAGAAGGACAGTGCAGGGTAGTGAATGTGCCACCAGATGGGGTCTGAAAAGGCACCCCTAAAGAGGACATGGGTCCCAACCTCGTCCTGAGTGAGTTCTTGACACATTTCAAAAAGCACTTCAGAACGTACCAGTGAGAAGCATAAACAAACTTCTTAGGCGAAATCAAAGAATGATGCACTCACAGTTCTACTAATCACAGTACTCTGGGAGGCTGAGGCAGGAGGACAGCAAGTTCAAGACCAGTCTGGGAAACAGTGACTTAGTGAGACTTGTCTCAAAATGAAAACTAAAACAGGCTGGGGATATAACTCAGTGCAAAGGTCCTGGATTTGATTCCCAGTTTCACAAGAGAGAGAAAGAAAAACACATTCAAACAAAAAGAGCACAGGCACTCAAGGGTGAGGACTGTGGTGGCAATGGGGCATCCTCGAGACAGATAACCCAGGGTGTTTACTCCGTGCGTTATTTATTTAGTGCCTGTCTAGGTTACACATTAGTGAGCCAAAGCAGAACTCACTCCACCATCTGGGTTAAAATGAAATCTGCAAATGGCGTATATGTCAGAAGTTTGGAGGCAACTAAAGGTGCTGCTTCTTCAACAGCAGATTTAGGATTTATGGGTTTGTAGGAGTGGAAGAAAAACACAAGTTAAAATGATGGACTTACAGCCTCTTTTTAAATTTATTTTTAGTTTTGTTGAGACAGGGTCTCACTCTGTAGTACACAATGGCCTTAAACTCAACAATGGAGACCGAGGCTGGCCTCAAAGTCATGGTGATTCAACTGCCTCAGCCTCCTGAGTGCTGGGGTTACAGGCGTGAGTCACCACATCTGGCTACAGTATTTTTTATAGCTCTTAGGGATGAAGGCACGAGGAGCCTGGAAGGGAAACAAAGCAGGGGTAAAAGGCCTGTGACCTTGGGAGACACTGATTGTATCGCAGAGCTATAATTTTCTCAAAATCGCACCTGCCCTGTCTTTCCTACCTGTATTTGTGCCTTCCATCCTGCCTCCATCAAAGCACCTCTAACCAAATTCTGGTCCCTCACCTTCCGACTCTCTCTGCCGGGAGTCACTCCCAGACTCAAGCCAGCTGACTCCAGGCTAAACTGAGGCACTGGGACCTTCAAGGGAGGTGACGCTTCCCAAGTGAGTGGCTTGAGGAGGAAATGTGCACATGGCCTCAGCCCAGCACCTGGCACAGGAGCTTCAGTGTGTGTGGCCTGTCCTCAGCACCAGCCACTGGTCTCTTCTGGCTCTGCTGCTGCCTGGGCCCTGCCCACCTTCCCTGGACCTCAGCTTCCTCATCCCCAAGCCTGTGACAATTGGGGTCCTCGCTGGAGTTGGGAGATGCTCCGGTTTGTGGAGGGGCAGCCAGACCTGCCATTCATTGCTCTTTCAGCCAGCCAGGACCCTTGCTGTGTCACCAGCATGTGGGGACACGAGGGACCTCGATTCCTTCCCTCGGGGAGCTCACTGCTATTCCCAGGAGGTAAGAGTTGTGTCAGATCGAGGTACACACAGTGCAGAAGACAGCATGGGGCAGTGTGCTGGGACTGACGCAGAGGTGACATGGAACTGAGAGCCGGGGACACTGCAGGGATAGGGAGATAGGCTTTTATTTATTAATTTTGTTGGTACTGAGGATTGAATCCAGGGCCTTTTCATCCTGTTGAGGAGGACTTACAGCCTCTTTTTAAATTTATTTTTAGTTTTGTTGAGACAGGGTCTCACTCTGTAGTACACAATGGCCTTAAACTCAACAATGGAGACCGAGGCTGGCCTCAAAGTCATGGTGATTCAACTGCTCAGAGCCACCAGACGGGGTCTGAAAAGGTACCCCTAAATGTGTTCTTGACACATTTCAAAAAGCATTTCAGAACGTACCAGTGAGAAGCATAAACAAACTGCTCAGAGCTAGTTTTCATTTCATTTCATTGCCCAGGAAGAATTCAAACTTGGGACCCTCCTGCCTCAGCCTCCCAGTGTGCTGGGATTAAAGGTATGTGCCACCACACCTGGCTCCAGTGGAGAATTTGTGCATGTGCCTGGTGGGGAGGGCATTTTATTAGCCTGCTATGGAATCCAGGCTACAAAAGTTTTCCAAAAGTTCCACAGAGGACACATCTGTAGCTGCACCAGCACAGAGAGCGACCAAGTATTACTGCTGAGGAAGGACCTGGACCACACTGCAGAGGGAAGAGGGCTCTGAGCAGAGTCACTGTGACAGTTAGACAAAGTGTCTGTCCCCCTGCTTCATGGTGCCACCTCTTAGGACTAGGACCAGGGCTCAAGTTATGACAACAACAGTTTTCTCAACCCATTTACCAAAGTTTGCCAACAACGTTTCTTGGCTTTCAGCTTGGCACCGTTTTAGCCATACCCACCTGCCTGCTGTCACTGATTACCACAGGCTGTGTGGCTGATGGGCAACAGACATTTATTTCTCACAGTTCTGGAGTTTGAGAGTGAGCAGGTGGGGCCCAGCACAGCTGGGATCCGGACAAGGGCCCTTCCTGGTTCAGAGATGCTATGTGCTGCATCTGTCCCTTGTTCTCTGGAATTCAACCACACTTGCCCCACTCCAGAAGGCACTGTAATCACACTTCACAGAAGGTGAGGTGACATACACATTATCTACTGCACAAAAATTTATTTGTTCTCATATAAAATCCCAAGATTGCTGAGCCCACTATCTAAACAGGAGACTTTGGCTCCCATGAAGAATGGTCTGAATTTAAACTCAAATCTCTGCTGAGGAACTGCTGTCTCTGTGGAGGAAGGAGATGCTCAAGGTCTTCCAGCACAGGTCAGAGAGAGACTGGTCCAAGCATCCTTACAGGTAGAGGCCACAAGTCCCCATCTCTGTGGGAAGTTCCACCTGGCAGCTACAGAGGTGCCTGACAACCTTCTCCCCCACTCCTCTGGCCAGGGTGGCTCTGCAGTGAACCAGGTCTCCCTCCTTCCCAGGTTCCCCATGCTGCTGCTGCTGCTGCTGCTACTGCCAAACTCTGAGATGTGGGTCCCAGCAGCCCTGGGGTCCCAGACACATAGCAGGCTCCATGCTGCTCACTGAGGCAGCTGGTATGTTTCTGTTCTCAGCTTCTCTGTGACAGCAGTACCACTGGTGAAGACAGGATACTGGGGAACCAGCCAAAGGGGCTCAGTCGTCCTCGTCCTCATCCTCGTCCTCGGTGTCTTTGTTGGGGGTGCAGCGCTGGAAGCACTGCACCACGGTGGCCAGGAAGAAGCTGGAGATGATGGCGGCGATAGAGACGGCCACGCCTGAGAAGATGATGATGAACAGGTCCGTGAGGGACAGGCTGAACTTGCACTCGCTGAAGCTGGCCTCTGACAGCTCACGCAGGGCCACCCTCCGGCTCTCAGAGGGCAGGGAGCACTGGATCTCATCCAGACCTGAGGGACAGGACAGAATAAGACACATCAGGACAGGATCCACAGCGGCCCAGCAGTTCCCCAGGTGAACAATCCCCATAGGAAATAGGGCAGGAGACTCCCCAAAAGAAAAGGAGTCTGATTTGAATGCTTTTCTAGTGGCTTTTTTTTTTCCTTTAGCTAGCGGCACTGGGGACTGAAGCCAGCCCCTCACACATATTAGCCAAGTGCTCTCCCACTTGAGCTACTTCCCTAAGTCTGAAATCTTTTGTCAAAAGTGCCAAAGTATCTTCACAAGAAGAATCAGAACATACTGGTGTTGACCTACTTTTTTTTTTCTCCTGTGCTGGGAACTGAATCCAGGACCTTTGCAGTGAGCTCCTTGTTTCCTTTTTTTTTTTTTAGGTTTTTGGAGATAGGGTCTCGCTTTGTGGTTCAGGCTGGCCCTCAGCTCAGCCTCAAACTCACATCACAATCCTCCTGCCTCTGCCTCC